>JAVQJL010041649.1:0-123358 GCA_036024295.1 Nannoperca obscura
AAAAGAATATATCACCAGATTATTGTGATTTTTTTACTAATGTGTTAAAGGCCCAATCCTTTTGTCTTTTTGTTTTGACTGTGTAAATTTGAGCTAAATCATCACCTCATTATGTTTGAAAATGCAGGTTTTTTTCTTACTGTGTTCACAGATATTACCAATGAAAACAAACCTTAAAGCTGCACAAATAAACATTTTTATTTGAACAATGTAATATAAAGTAGTATCAGTTGTCTATGCATGTTTGCAGTTTCCCTCAGCTATGCAGAACATTTTAGTGTCTTTCAGCTCATTTCTGTGGTTTTACAGTCCACAATTACGATGTTTATGTTTCATGATGATTTTCAGCGAAAACTCTCTGACAAACAAACATCAGACAGAAAGTAAGCAACTAGCTGGTGAACACAGTGGAGCATTTAGCAGCTGAAGAGCCAGATAATATTTCCCTCAGGAGTCGGTGGGGACCAAAGACAGAGCTAAAAGGAGAGTTAAGATTGGATTTACATTTATTTAAAAAAACACAACTCCAAATGAATGATAATGTTGCTCTGTGTTTGGTGGATGTATAAACAAGCAACTGTCTGCTAACACATTCACCATAACAACTTTAGAAGGTAATAATATATCAGTGTTGTGTTTACAGCTCGTTCCACTGCGTATATTTGTCTTAGTTATCTTGTGTTTATCCCCTTTTTTTCAAATGACATTCAGTTTAAGAGTGATTGAACGTTTCCGTTGTGTTTTGAATTTTGCAACTCTTTTGTTTACCTTTGGATCACGTACTGTGCCTTTAGCTCTGATGAGTGCTCGAAAGGATAATTACGTGTAGCTGAAGCTAGTTTAGTTTTTTATTGTGATATCTAGTGTTAAGCCATATGAAACCCCGATGTTCTGTATTTGTGGGAACTTGTATATTCAGCAGCATTCTTGAGGCCAAAAGTGTTATATATGAGAGTGTGTGAAGGGTCCTGAAGGCGGGGCAAACACTGACATCACGTTTCCCCTCAGGCAGGAGGGGAACTGTTTATCTTCATCATGAAATCAGTGCATGTGCACACAGCTCACCACCATAGACACAGTGACACACAGAAGCGTAAAAACACTCTGTGTTCTGTCTGTTTTTCTCTCTCCGTCACCCACACACTCATATCCGACCTATTTCAAAGGCCTGACTAGCATGTCTGACTCTTGATTTCAGGGCTGTGTGACTAGCATGTGAGGGAGCTGAGGAGGAGGAAGGGGGGGGGGGGGGGGTGACTGTAAATCATCTTGTGTGAGGAACAAGACAGAGAGATAAAGACAGAATCCACCACAGGCATTTTCTCTTTGAACTCCGCTGCTTATTTCATTACACTTCAGTGACGAGATGACTCAAGGGGAAAAGGGATCATTTGTCTCACGTTACCTGATTCTGATTGGTTCAAGAATGTTTGATCATTTGAAGTAACTGTTCCTTGTCATGCATTACCCCGTCTATTTCATAACAAGAGACAAGTAGTGTGTGTGCGTCTTAAACTTTCAATTATAATAGGTTGTTTTATATATTAATGCTGCTCAAAGAATCAGTCAACATTTCACACCCAGCTGTATTTCACATTCATCTCCTTCCGCCTTCTTTGCAGGCAGTGGGCGTGTGAACCTGGTGCCGCTGCCCGCGGTGGTGACCAGCCCACGGGACATGGCCCTGGCCGCGGTCATCTGCAGCGCTCTGGCCACCGTGCTGCTGGCCCTTCTGGTCCTGTGTGTCATCTACTGCAAGAGACAGCTGCTGGAGAAGAAGCCCAGCGGTGAGTCACAACATTGTATGTGTGCAAAGATGTGTGTTTGATAGAAAGAGGAGCATCATAATAAGAGCTGGAGCTTTAGCGGCTTCTTTAAAACTATTTATGAGTGGTGCTTTGAAAAATAGATGCAGTCTTAAGGCCTAAAGTTAGGTTCACAATTTATTGCTAGAAAGATTTTTCATGCACCTGTAACTGTTTTCTATGGAAGCAGTGTATTTTTCACAAGCCGGGGGTTGCATGTGGGTTTGTGCAGCGAGTATTGAGCTTTGAACTCCTTCCTCCTGGCAGGCATTTCAATGCTGAGTCAATGAATCTCCAGAACTATTTCTTCTCTAGTCAGAATTTCCAAAATAGAGAAAAAGTTCATACTTTACCACGTATTCCAAAACTTATTCGGTTATCAGGAAGACTAAGCAAAGAAGATTTAAATGGTTATAAGTTATCATAGATGTGTTCTTCACGTCACTGCTTTGAGATGTACTGAACGGGCAGTTGTGTGAAGCTTTTTATTTCCTAGTGCACTGCAGAGGCTAATATACAGAACCTTTTAATGCATCAATGTTGTGCAAGAGCTAAATATATGTATGTTAAAATATGAGGCACTTATTTACCTTATTAAGGGCTTATATAGAGGACTATATGTGGCTGGATGAGCATGATTTCATCGATCTTTTCTAAAGTACACAAACGGAGCCAGTTCTGTCAGTTGTGATCTCCAGTGTTAAGCCTTATTAAACCCTGATGTTGCATATTTGTGGGAACTTGTATAATGAGCAGCATTTTTGAGGCCAAAAGTGTTTGAGTATGTGAAACGTCCCGGGGGCTGAAAGAATTAATGACATCACGTTTCCCTGGTAAACTGGTAAACAAAGAGTGTGGTAGAAGTTACCAGGGCTTTACCTGTTATGTGTTTTCCTCAGTGTAATGGCGTAAGATGAATGCATGAGTTAAATATTTTTGTCAGTAGTTTTACTCAGTCCAAACATGCACACAAAACTACAAAATGCTACCACAGTTGTTTTTAAAATTATACAAAGGAATTTTAATCGGCCTCATAGACCCGAGGGTTGTGAGGCATTTTCCAACACATAAGAAAGAATGCAAGTTTAGTCTGATAAACACCACAACAGGGAGGACAAAACTAATTCCATACTGTTTTTTGATGTTATTCTTAATAGGAGTGAAGCATTTACCAACTTATAATAAGGCATCCTTTATTGGGTGAAATAAACCAAATCAAGCCTTAAGTAAAATGTTCTTAATAAATGCATTTTGATCCAGAAGATAAGTTGTCATGCCAGACAATCTGGCAGTCCAAAAGTTATTCTTTTTAATGGCCTCTAACTGATCTGTTAAGCGTTAGTAAACAGTGTGAATGTACCATTCATAAAGACAACTTATAAAGCCTTCATAAAGGATACCTTATTATTGTTAAAGTGGTACCAGCTCTGTTGTACTGGGTCATGAGTTGTTGTATGTCTCAGGGACTGACTGTCTCCCACATGCGTCCTCAGCGGCCTCTCTGAGGTCCCAGGATTGTCCCTACAGTGGAGCAGAGCTGTCCTGCCTGGACCCACGCTGGCTCCACGACTTTCCCCCGAGACCCTGCTGCCAGTGTCACCTGGGCCCCGGATACACCTGTGGTAGGTTGTGCTTCAGACTAAAGAGATTTTCTACAACAGCCCAGTTTTTGCTGTGAGGAAAGTATTGTGTTGTGATGGCAGGTGGGTGAATGACCATTTGTGTAAAGTTTTCTATGTGTGTGTGTGATGTTCAGGCCCAGTCCACCTGATCCCATCTCTGTGCTGCGATGAGAGCTGCAGTCTGGGCCGCAGCCAGGACAACAGTCCCTTCCAGTCCCAAATGAGCCTCAGTGACGGGTGAGGAAATTGCGTGCGTGAGGACGGACGGGCACTAAACGTTAGTGGGTGGTAGTATAGGGCAAAGACAAAGACCATACTCAGTCATTCAGACTTAACAGCTGCCGTTGATAAACTCTAAATTACATGTACTACATTACTACTGAACATAAAATGATGTTTGATGAACACCTATGTATAGAATATTATCATGTTTGCAATAAAACACACAAATTAAGATAAAACAAAACAATAAAATGAGATAAAGATAAAGAACTTCGCACATCAGCTAGTGTTTGCTACGCCTACACTAAACCTGGTAACAGCAGGCAGGTAAACAATAAGCAGCATTCTCATATCTGTTGCTATTCACGGTGCTGTTGACATAATTTAACGTGGTTAATTAGACTCTTTAAAGTTCTGAGAACAAACGACAGGGTGTGGCTGTGAACAGAGATTTATGATGATAATAACCACAGCTTTCTTTACTCCGCTCCACAGAAATACAAACCAGGATGAGGAGGGCACCCCGAGTCAGCTGGGAGGATGTCCGGAGTCTGTCTGCAAAGAGGCTAGTGGCGGGGTGAGAGGGAGTTTAGAGCCTGCGGCTGAACCTGCAGGGAGAATGGAGGTGGAAGAAGAAGAGGAGGAGGAGGACGAAGAGGAAGAGGAAGGGTGCAGGTCTAGGGAGAATTCACCAGAGAGGACCAGGCAGAGCTACGGTGACGCTGTGACAGAAGCACTTCTTCCCAAACAGCACTCAAGTCAGGAAGGTGAGCAGACACATTGTTCTCATGCAAAAAGACTCGTATTTATGCTGAATCTCCTCTGGTTTTCTTATCACTTCCATGGAAATGAGTTAGTTTTCCCAGTGAATGTAATGCTAGGTGTGTTAAGACACTCCCTTGGCATTTGAAATTTGTTGCCTCAAAGCAAACTGCTAAATGATCCTCTAATTCTTTAGAGTGTCAAGCAAAAGAGGGAAGTATGTGGCAACAAACTGCAAAGAAGAAAACATATTTGTCTCCCACTCCAGAAAACGGAGAATATATGAAATAAATACTAAGAGTTAATGTTTCACTGTATTTTACAATCAGGTTTAGGTCAGTGTTGGGGTTAGGCATTTAGTTGTGATGGGTTGGTGTAGAATACGGGACTAGGGAATGCATTATGTCAAGGAAGACCCTCACAAGTATAGAAGTACAGGTGTGTGTGTGTGTGTGTGTGTGTGTGTGTGTGTGTGTCCATGACGAGCAGCTGGTAAAAGAAACAAGAGATACCACAAGCTCTTTGATGTAGACAAGACTATCCTGTTTTAAGTCGGCCCCTGGCCGGCTGTGGGTAGATACGTTACTAATCACTGCGTGTCTGTGTTCCTCTTCCTGCTCTCTCTCCAGGATGACATGGATTTCTTTGGCTCGTGTTCCACCCTTGAACTACCCTGGACTCAACAACAGCTCCCGCATCAGATTACTCACCAGTCCACCCACCACAGACGAGCGGCAGCCACTTCTTCAAGTGTGGTTGCACCACCTCTTTGAAATGCCTGCCGCTGACCTCAGAGCCCCTCGTCAAAGGGTCCAAACAGAATATGTACATACATGCAAACAAAAGCACTGCTGAGGAAAAGCAAAGCACGAGGTCAAAGGCATGTACACACACACACACACACACACACACACACACACAGAATGTGAACGTGCTGGCCCAGAAGGTGAAATCGAATGAAGTTCAAAGATGGAGGAGTATTGACTTGATACCACGGAGCAAAGTGAATCAAAGTGACCCTCTGCTCTGCCTTGTGAATGTCTCATCTTCACATGTAGGAGAACGTTAACTGTACCGCTGATCTAGCAAGCTGGTGTTATGAAGCTTTTGTGTGTAAAGGTAATGGTTGTAAAAGATTTAGGTGTGAAGAAAAGTATCAAAAGTGATTAAGTTGCACATTGAAGACAATCTTGATAACATGGAACAAGTTATGATGAGGAATGTTTAAGTGATAAATGTGTTGTAGATACTGTAAAATATGAAACAGGTCAATATTTTTGTAACATAGACATTTCTTCCCCCAGTTATAGTGCTGATGGTTGTGAATGTTCACTTCCACGTATTGTTTTTGTAAATAAACCACTTGAACAAGTTTACATCCTGAGGAATTCATTTTCTCAATTCTTTATTGCATTTGTTATATCAAGCGATTTAGTAATGCCCTTCCAGAGAGTTGAGGGACTCGTTTTTCACAAGTGATGCCACAGAGGATAGTGACATATGCTGACTTTTTGTCTCTAGTTTGGTTTTACCTTTAAAAGCACGACTCACGACTTATTTCTGTCCAACACTGAGTCTGTGTTCTGACTTGAAGATCAAGACCCAGTCCCAGTCCCTTAGCTACTCCTCTGTCGCTGGGTTTGGTGCAACGGGGAGAAACCAATCTGATTTGCCTGCAGTCTGAACAAAGCCTTACCCAAAGAGCTCTGGTCAAAAGAGCTGAGAGTTGCAAAGCACTGAATGAAAATGCAGAAATGTGAAATAAATTGCCAGAATAAGATCTGAACTTCATTACTTAAAGAAGGTAAGAGCTGAAATGCATTGCCAGAAATGATGAAAGCTAAACTGTGATATATAAAATGGTTTTCACTTCTGTTGTAATAAACTTTAAAATAATCTGTAAAAGTTATGTGTGTGTGTTTGTGTCAGCATGTCTATCAGTAAAAGTCCCCCCACAAATAGAACAGTGTGTGTGTGTGTGTGTGTGTGCATGCGTGCAGGTCAGTCAGTAGATGTCTCCACGAAGTACATGAGTGAGATTTCTGGTCTATCGGTCAGTTGAAGTCCCCACATATAGTGGAGAACCAGTTTGTGTGTGATGTGTGTGTGTGTGTGTGTGTGTGTGTGATGGTTCTGGTCTATCTTTGTAATCCTTCTTTAATCCTCAGACAAAAGTATTAGCCAATTTGACAAAGCTGGCCATACTTTCTAACTTTAAAAAGGTTTAAAAAGAAACTAAGGATAAAAAGAAACTGCAGGCCAACATGGTTTAAAAGCAGGGGGCTAAAACTGAGTGGCTCACATGGACATCCTTCCCCAAACTCAAACTAACCCCATTTAAAAACAGAGGCTCTATCCTAATTATCAAATTGCATCCACCTGAATTAGTCGGCTGCGCCCACCAGTCAGTTAATACATTATTTTATATATGTCATTGCACTGGAATGGATATAATGGAATGAATATAATATTGCATTTCTACGTCTACTGTATAACACAAAAATAAAACATTAAGAATCCAAAGTAAGAGCTTCTCCTCAGCCTGCTTTGTAGTTTAAATGCCACGTTACACAAAATCTGTATAATTCTTGTACAAATGAAGCTTTCTGCACTGTTCCATCTGTCAAATCAAAATATATTTAGGCCTACTGAAAAAAATACATTCTTTCAATTAATCTTGCTTTAAAATATACGGCCTGAGCTTAAAGTATTCTTAAAGTATGTAACATAGATCAGCGTGATGACTGCAAATCCATAACCAAAAGTGCTGAATTCCACTGCACCAAACACTCCACCTCGTGTCCTGCCCCCTCCCCCCCCCCCCTCAAAGCTCCTGACAGACAAAACAGATGGAGCGGTATTAATTTAAAGCCTAAACAATGATCACATGACAGGAAGAGCAGATTAAGTACTCTTCCTCACGCTGATTTGATCAGGAAAAAACAATGTTCTCCTAGTGTGTGAGCTGAAAATGGATATTCAGTAAGGGGGTACTAGTTGCTGAATTCATTAATGAGGCAAATAAAATTATGAAAACCACAAAAATATGACCTGAATATATTTATAGGGTTGTGTTACATTAAAGAGTACATTTGAGCAAAGTTCAGTAGTGACAAAAGGTTAAAAAAACAACAACAACAAAAAAACATATGTACAAACTCTTTTGATATTAAAGAAACAATGTGTTGCCTGGGAGTTACTGCTGAAATACCATTAATAGTGACACAAAGGAGTCCACAGCACTGGGAAAATGTCTGGGAATGGGACACGGTTTGTCATAATTTGCAACAATCAAATTTCAGAGATAATCAGGAGTTTAATAAAGGAGTCTTTAATTCTTACCATATTACCTTATATTGACAGCAGAATTAGCCAATTATATCAAATATGTCAATGTGACTTTAAGAGAGCCAAGCAATATATAAAATGCTAACAAAGCATTTACAGACAAAGTAAAGATGCTCAGTAAGAATGTCTTTCCTCACTTGGCCCAGCATCTCGGTGCATGGTTAATGCTCTTTTTGCCTTGTAAAGGTTCAAGTCTGTTTCCATGGCGCCAGAGGAATCTTTCAGCTTTCAGAATCCATGATGAAGGTCTCAAAGTTCGGGTTGAGTTCAGACACCAGCGCTTCCACAAAATCCTCAATGGTGGGTCTTCTCTGCAGCATCCCTGTCACACAAAAACAAAAAGGAGCAGGTTTTAGGGTGGGTGTGTGTGTGTGTGTGTGTGTGTGTGTGTCCTATGCACATGTGTCTCTGGGAAGGAAAACGTTCTGGCGGGGCACTGGGATGAGCTGGTTTTCTATTTCCCTTCAGTCTATCTCACCTCATTTGGACAGGAAAAGTGCAGCAGTGATCGGAACATTTAAAACAGAGCACTCTAAGTGGGAAAAAATGGGCTTATAGGATATTTTTGAAGAACTCCTTTGAAGCAAGAGCTATTTTGATCCCAAATTAAGATAAAATCCAATTAGCTTCATGGATACAGGCTGTTGCTCCTGAGACTTTTGCTCTAATTCCACTTCTTGCAATGTCAACATCACCAGTATAATTAAGAACATTTTCAGTATAATGTTGCATTCTAATTTTGTTTTTTTAAGTGAAAGTATATAAGGACATTTCCAAATTTGTTTTTCTGAACTGCACCATCAGATATTCTCCCTATACTAAAAATTATTTTAACCAGGCACAGAACCTCAGAGAAACAAGCGTTGTGGAAACCTTAAACAGAGTGATATGATCAACCAAACTGCATGCAGTAAAACACAGCTATGAAGTTCTCAACATCTTCTATTTCTGCCTTTCACAAAACTAAAAAGGTACACTGTACATTTTATAGTGCTTTATAGGGGTGACACATGCACTCTCATAACACCAGACTTTGACTAGTGCCGTAGCGCAAATATGACGACGAGCAAGTCCTGGGAATGTCTGTCTGTGTTTTGAGAGCCTGTCTGTCAGCTCATGAATGGAGGACTCCCTTGCTCGCTTAACAATTCAGCTGCACGCCTGCTTTGAAGTCAGTTTATTTACATTGGCAGCTACACAAGGGGAAATGGACGCTCCCCCCTCCCACTCTTTCCTGCACAGGTCACCTCCACACGTACGCATGCACGCACACACACACACACACACACACACACACACACACACACACACAAGCATGTCTGCACAGTCATGCATGAATGAAGATGCAAAGAGTTTTACACAGCGATCCTAAACGCATGGACACACAGCAAGATATGGACACACACACACACACAGTAGCCATCCTGAAACTGGCTCAGCAGGTAGAAACTGAGTGCAGGTTTGGCCCGGCCTGCAGTGAATCGCCTTGCACGAGAGCACCAGAAAAGGGATTATCATCTCCTCTTACCCATCGGTAGCACCCTGCCCCATGGCTACAAGATGATACCAATTCACAGGGGTCCCTAAAAACACCACAACCGCAAGGCCCCTGGATTCCTGGAAACAAGGCGCCACTTGAAAGTGATAATTTCCAACCATAAATGATAGCCCTAATTAGAGAGGTGCAGGATGTTTTCGCTGTGACCACTGTTGACGTGCATGGCAGTTGATGGTCCCTTTAAAGTGGAGATAGGTGTACAGAGGATATTGAGGCCAGCTTATCAAGTTGCACCTAAATCCATCTTCAGAGAGCTGGCATTGTAAGGAAATGCAATTTACAGAATTGTACTTAAGAAGTGCTTAAATATTCTAATTTCACTCCTGAATTTCATTCCAAGATAATGTCATGGTGTCAGAGGTGACATCTTCAGCCCAATATTCAATGCGCATGAAAACATTCATATTCATTTAATAATGAAAAACAGGAGTCTACAGTAACGCTAGCAGCTTAGTGAGTGAGCAAAATGCTAACATGCTCACATTGACAAAGCTAACATTCAGATTATTTTTCCCTCCAATAACTAGCTACTTGACCAGAAGTAACTTGGAGTGTTGGGTTAAAATGTCACTTGAATGTTACAATAAGATGTAATAATGTATTAACTAGACTGTGACAGGGATACCCGACCAGGCAAACATTTAGAAATGATGTTGGGTGCGGGTTAGGACACGGCACTTTTTTACTTGGTTGGTTTTTACAGCGTGTGAGCAGACGGAGCTGTGGGCTCCGCTTCTAATTTGAACTCTCCATACACATCTGCCCCATCGCCAGCACTTTCTCTAATATATATTTGTCATTTCCTGACTGTGATCTGATGTCTGGAGCCTCGCCTGCCACAGGTTACTGTGTTAAACAAGCAAAGTTAACATGACAAGAGTGATGAAAGGGGCGGAGAGAGGAGGAGGGGAGAGAAAGAGTGAGAGAAAAGTTAGAGATGGAAAGGCGGTGTTATCATGAAAGAGGCTAGTCAGGTAAACAATAGCACCCTCGCCGGCATCTCATCACCAACAGCTCAGGGTGTCAGCACCTGGGTCTCACATGGCGACCGACAGCTGATGAAGAGAGGTACAACAATACGCAGTGAGGAGTGAGTGTTTTCTCAACCCACATCCCTGGGAGAGTTTGAGAGGAATGCACAGATAACCTCAAAGTCATAACAACACTGTGGAGGAGTATCTGATCTGAGAAGCTGCTTTTATAGACACACACAAGGAGGTGGAGGGCAGTCAGACAAAACAGACCAGCAGGGTACCACTAGCACACTGTAAAAAGATACTGCTTGTAAAGCTAAAGAAAATGGATGCAGTGCCTTTGAATTAACTGAACCACACAATAGAATTTTATTTGTGGTGCTCACAGCTTTGAAATTTGACATCAAATAATCAAAAAACATCAACATGTTTCCCCCCCACACCGGATAATCCACCGACCTCACTGGAACTACACCCAGCCACTTTACAACTGCAGCACCTCCACAGTACAGACACTGTACGAGTCTATCTGCATGCTTGACAGCATTACAACGGGCAGAACTATACACTTGATCTTGGCGACGCACCGAGGAAAAACCAGAGCCAAACTAAACATAGACTGCGCTTTGTGTCCATTGTTAGGAAAGCCTTAGGACAGAGGCTTTGCCATGTGAGTCATCTCGTATTTAAGAGTTTCCATTTCCATTCATAATGGCACTGACACAGCCATTGAGGAACAAGGCTTCTACCCATTACAGTCATCTCAGGGCCCAGAGCGTTAGCCAACCTGGCCAACAGAGTTTGGGTAAAACGGCAGGTGTTAGAAGACACACAGCGAACAAAGTGTTTAAAATACCACTGCATCTTCAGACAAATTGCTGATTAAAAATGCACTTTTTAAGCCAGACTTGTCCTTACAGTTACAGACACTTTGGCCAGTGAACAGCCCCACCTGAGCTATTGGCAGCTGAGTACCTTGCTCAAGGGTACTTGAAGAATACTTGTTGGGGATGGAAAGTGCACTACTCATTCTCTGTCTCTGCCCAATTTTTCCAAGCTGGTGTGGGAATGTTCACATCACAGACCCTCTTCTTTAGCTCAACCTCCACGCCCTCTTGTAGTCTGTAAAAGTTATTTTCTCAATACAGATCAGGGGGATTGTTTCCATTGAGAAATGGAAACTCAATTTCTACTGACTTAAACATAGCTCTTGGCTTTTCTGCTAAAGCCACCTGATCTAATCACAAAATGATGAAACGTGTAAATCGCAGTGAACAATATAATCTGTTACTGTGTCCACCCTCTGATCGCCCCAAAAAAGCTGCAAAATAAAATCTTTCAAGTAAACAGAGCTTTCTCTCTCACAGGAGAGCATGCACAGAGTTATTTATTTACTTAAAATGGTGGTAGGCGATGGGTATCAGTTAAATGAAGACCTGTGTGGCTGGCTAACAGCTCTGAGCCTCAGTAATTACAGCTCTGGGGACAAGAATTCTGTAGAAATGTTATAAAATTGCTGCCCAGCCTGCAGCTACTGCTCCTTGAATTTATCAAACATCTGAGTAACCACCTACAAAGAGTTCTTCTATCACAGATACATAAATTTGGAGTAAACTGTTATTTAATTTAAAGATTTTGATCATTAGTCAAATATGCACCTTCAAAAAACAAAAAAACAACCTCTAAAGTACAGCTTTTCTACAGAACCCTGTTTATTAATTTCCTGGCTTCTTAAAAACAAGCACTTTTATTTTTACCTGTATTTTGCTTTTACAGCACTAATCAGCACTGTTGTGTCTTTAACCAAGCAGAAGGCTTAGCTGAAACTGGCTGTTTTATAAGCGCTATTGATCCCAGTCCCAGTTGGCTGTGTTCCTCGTTTTCATGTTTAATTGGTTGCCCTTATGGGCCAATTACACCCACTTGCATACAATTGCTTACTCGAAGGGAGCAGCCGCATGCCACATTTGTACATTTAAAATGTGAACAAACTGCAGCGAGCAGTAACTTGAGCCTCACTGCAGTGTCATATTCCCCGTATGTGTATGAAAGCATATTCATATGCCGACTAAGACACTTAAGATCACACATTTCAAAACACGTTTCTGGCTGCTTCTGTAGTCGTTCAGCCGCTGCACATAACCATTCGAAACATGTCGAGGTGTGAAAAGCAGTTACCTCTGTCAAACCTGGAGGCAAAACTTCGGCTCACTGCCTGTGTAATTACACCTTTGAAGTTCAGGAAGCGTTTTCTACAAACAACACTTTAGACAGGCCCAGAAAGCAAGCAAGACAAGGGTGATGACAAACATTGCACTGGGAGCCTCTTTGTTGAGTAAGTGCCTTCACAAAAGAAAAAAAAAAGAAGAAAAACCTGCAGTTATTAAAGATAAACCCTACAAAACTCAGTAAACCAACCTGTTAATGTAAGAAAAAAATCCCACACCAAAACCAGCATCATATTTATGCAACTTCTCCACAGTCTCCAAATTCTGAAACATATTGTATGTACCACAGATCTAATCTTATTTTAGTAATGTTTATACAAACAGATGATTTTTATTCATGCAAGCAGTGTGTCACCATATAACATAGCTATAACATAAAAAGCTCAAACAAATCAATGTCTGCAGCGATGACAAATATTTCTTCAAATGTTTCGGGACTTTTATGAACTTTATACTCACAGCGCTGTGGTCATCAAAAGGCAAACTACTATCAGGAAAGCAAGGATAAGACACTTCCATCTCTACCTGCGCTGTATGGAGCACTAAAAAGATCATCTTCATCGCAAATCATGTATGATTTTAAGTAAGGGTTGTAAACTATGTATTTTGCAGCTTTACATCTTCAATCCAGTCCTCCTCTCCTGTTCAGGCAGAACTATACATCATTGTCACAAAAGTGCTTTGGGATTGTAAACCACTGTGCTCTTGGGGTTTATTATCAACTATGCAAGCAGTCATAAGAACTATTCAGCCAAGCTGCCTCCGGACAAAGAACCAACCGGATCCTGGGACTCGGCTACCGAGTCCAAGTAGATCCATTTTCTATGCTCGGCAGTCGGGGCTATGGGAACAGACTGGGCTATGAAAGCCCTCTCTGTAGCAGGAGCCGAGGTTCACTTCAGTAAGTCGATCACCTTTCACTCTCTCCTTCCCTTTTTATTCCCTTACTCTGACTTTTTTCGCTGACTCGCTTACTCAGTCCTGATGCTGCTGCCCTCGATTTAATGCCCGGGTTTACATTTCAACACCCGTCTTTCCTGGGAAATATCCATTAGCGGGCAGGGAGCCACGCAGATAAAGGCCCGGCTGGGCCTGCTCCGGTTCCTTGTGTGCCCTTGTGCCCCCTCTACCACCTTGCTCAAGGGGATGACAGGGAAATATTACACACTTCCATTTACAAGGGTCTTTGTTTGAAAGGATTATGTGTAATGGGTTGGATCTGAATTCTGTGTCCTGCCTCTAGTCTTCTGGCCTAAATACTGCTTTAGATATGAAAGGGCCTATTCCCCAATAGGAATTCAAGATGGTTGCGATGAACCTCTCAACCCCACGGCGAACAGTGGTGAAAAGCTTAATGTTTCAGCACATGCACTGATGCAGTTTTATAACTCTGACTATGGCTTGCATGATGTTGAAGGAAATTATGATCATGTAGCCATCAAAATGGCAATGCGGCTGGATGAGCCTGCTTTCAAAATGTGAGGACGTTTGATTTTAGTCTGAGCATTTCTCCAGGCATGGAATAGATCTTATTATGATGATGACAATGGTATTAAGGAAAACTGACAGAAATGTCAGACTGGACCTAACATCTAGCCATTTCAGAGCTCTTTTAATTTTATCTGCATTATCGTTAGAAAATTATTTTTATTTTGGCAAAGTATCAGTGTCAAGCAGACATTTTTACAGTCTTGAGGCTTGTATAATGACTTATGGCTGAGAAAGACAGCCAGAAGGATCAATATGACCCTGATAACTATCCTGCACACAGGGCCTTGGCCTATAATTAGAGTAGCACTCACTTCAAAGGGAGCCATAAAAGCACATATTGTCAGTTCAACAGCAGTTAATTGGTCAGCAGATATAATAACAAGGATCTGATCTGTTAGTGGCTGTAATTTCAGAGGCGCAGTCATGGTTGGAGCTGTCAGAAGGACAATCTGATGGAGGAGGGAGGAGGTGACCCTGAGGGAGAGATTTACAGTACACTCCCAAATGTCACCTGATATTACTGTTCCCTCCCTCTGTCTCTCTCCTCTCACCTTCTCTTCTGTTGTCCTGTCCAGACATGCCATAGCGACTGTTTAAGGAGGGGAGGAGAGGAGGAAGTGATGCGAGAATGAAGGGAAGAAGGCAACAGGAGGAAGTAAGGGGGGGGAGGGGGGGAGGGGGGGGGGTGCCTGTCAAGCCTATATAAACTACTAAGGCAGTGCAAACATGCTGATGTTTAGCAGGTATAACGTTCACCATGTTCACCATCTTTGATCTCAGTTTAGTGAGCTAGCATGCTAACATTTTTCTAATTACAACTGAACACAAAGTAGCTGAGTTTCATGGGAAGGTCATTACTGCTGTAAGTAAGTATTGGACAAACTGATTGATGATGACCACAGTTCACCCTGAGGGAGACATGAATGTGTGTAACAAATGGCATGGCAATCCATCCAATAGTTGAGGAGATATTTCACAAAAAAACACAATCAACCTCATGGTGGCGGTGCTAGATTAAAAAGTCAGGGGATCACCAAAATCAGGATTCATCATCTGGGGACCAGGAATGTCTCTACAAAATTTCATCTTAATCCATCTAATAATTGTTTGGATATTTCAGTCTGGCTAAAAAGATCTTAAGTGGTTAACCGCACAGTGGAAAGTACCAGTCTGTGTTTTCAGCTCTGCAGAGTTGGCAGTTTTGGGGTTTAAACCCATAATCATCCATGTCTGTCTTTCCCTCCTTCTGGATTTTGTCTGTGCTCAAAAATGTCATTTAGTCGAGATTTTCTTTTAAAAAAGCAGATCAAATAACTGACCTCAGAAAAAGGCTTGGACTAGCATGAATAGGGTATGGTTGCCAGAGGGAGCTGACTTGACAATTTATACTACAGCAGCCTGCCACAGCAGGGCTGGCTGTGTCTCTGGGTTGACAAAGCTCTTGTAAACAAAGATAAGAAACCCTGGCAGGCGTGGTAAACTGGCAAATATGTGCCATTGTGGGAGATGAAGCACGGAGCAGGCCAAACCACAACAGCAGCTGTGAACGCCTAAAAAAAACCAACTAGTTGAAGATAGTTACTGATCTTCAGTACAACCTTTACCAGTGAGGTTAATGGACTGTAATGGACATGAAGAAACCATGTCAATGATAAACACCAAGTTGCCTCAAATTATTGCTATTGATTGATGATACTTCCACGGCATTATCAACACAAAAAAAAGGAAAAGAAAATCCTTTTATTGTTAGTTACTAGATTTTGGATTTGTGAATTCATCTTCACTATGCAATGGGAGCAACTGGGTTCAGAGCTGTTGTATGGTACTTGTAATATATAAAAATGTTTTCTGTTTCCATGTATTGTTTTAGTTTATTCATCTATTTATCTATTTATTATGTAATTTATGTATTTATTTGTCCTCTGTAATATTCTAGATAATTGTATTTGAACAATCTGATCACAAACAAGGAACTGTGTGCTATGTTTAAAAGTGGTAACAAATGACAGTACTAATACATAAAAATTTGGTAACTAACATTTTTATCTACTTGTTTTCTTTTACACTTTCCTACCAACACAAATTGTAACTAGCAATTAGAGATGTTTTTCTGCCTTGTATGAGACAAGGTTGTTGAAAAAAACTGTCCAGCAAGTCAAAACAAAAACCAAAAGCATTAAGTTACAGCAATTATACACAGTCTATTTTACTGGTCCTATTGGGATCAAATGGACTGAACCTTTAATTTCAAAACTGAAGGAATCCTGGAGATGAACTCTGGGGAATCCTGAAGCTGTTAAACTATGATACAAAACAGCTAAATCTGCCCAGGGCAGGTGTCCTGTATAAGGTGGGACGACTGCTGCCTGAAGGCTGTGAGCAATTTATAACAATATATAAATTAAAGTGCTTCATTGAGTTTTTTTGTTTTTTTTTGAGGGGTAAGAAAATGTCAGACATGCTAAGTTACCTTCCACCATTAGCATGGGCTCCTTGGCTCCTCCATGGGCCAGCATCTCCCGCCGGTAACGCTCACCCATGTCCCTGACAAAGAGAAAAGAGAGCAAAGACAAACACAGAAGAGAAAGGGATACGGTTACAGACACCTGTATTCTTCTCAGCTCCTCATACTCTGTCAACCCCTCCACCATTGCCCCTTTTCCTACTCGGAGCCCAGGGCCGAGTCTCCTAAGCTGCCTGTTCACAACAAACAGGTGACAAAAAACAGAGACCTGACAACTGCAGGTAGAACTTAAACAATTTCAGAGGAAAATGGAAGACATAGAGACAGCAAAGGAGAAGACAGGGAAAGAAAAGAGAGGCAGAGGGAAAACGCTGCAGGGCTTGACTTGATGGAGATGCGGCCATTTTTCAAAACAAAGCCTTTGTGCTTCGTCCAGGGGCAAACACTTGATAAGGCGGGGTCAGGGTAATGTGGATGCTAGCAAGCATCTGTGAATTACAGCAGACACCTGCCAAGTCTCGGCAAGTTTCACATTAATGTCATGTTCAATGTCAGGCGGCAGAGACATAAACAGTATCCAGAGAAGGCGGCCTGTCAGGAGGCATCTGTCTCAGCGCTCTAAACGCAAAACAGGTTTACGCTGTGTGGGCCTTTACATCTTTGCCTTTACATCTTTTGTGTAACGCTCTCACCATGAACAAATGGTTACAAAAGAGAGTTAAGAATGTGGGTTCATTTAAATGGCATAGTTAGTCATTTTCATCATTCTTGTGCTAATCAAATCCATTGATATATGGCAAATGATTCAAATAAATTCCATACTGATCAATCTAAAGTATGAAAAGTCGCAGTGTGAGGATTTCTCCCTGAACTCTGACAGAAAACATGAACCCGTGCCTTAAGACATAATACAAATGGTAAAGTAGATAAATGTTAATAATGTGAGACTTTCATTAGAAAACCAATCTCTGCCCTTGTGTTACAATACTGGTGTAAAAAGTTAAGCCTTTTCATTAGAGGGACACTGAACAACCCCTGCATGCTCAGTTTGATAGTTTATTGTGTGACCTCAAGCAGCAGCCTCACCTGTTTAAAGGATCCTGAACGAAGCACTGTTTCCACACCATCGATGCCACAGCGCGGGACATGAGGTAGGAGTAGTACTTGGCCCCGTAGCCAATCAGGTGGCTGAATCGCAGCTGCCATGCCTATAGAGGAAATAAAAAAAAGATAAAGCCAAAACATTATCACCTTCACCTTATCCCATGCCACTATGCCTTAGTTTGGACAAAATGAGACATTTTATTGTGTGTGGTGAAGGAGGACATCGCAGCCTTAAAAGGCTTCAATGTTTCTGCTCGTAAAAAAAAAGCTGTTGAGAGAAGCTGCTCCATGAAAAGCCACAAAGTCAGGCTGTCGATCTTAACTAGAACTGAAACTAAAACTGAAACTAGGCATAAAACCATCTCCATACACACAAAGTGAAAAACAAAATTAAACAGCCTTAAATGTGTAAGTATCAACCTTCTTTCAGTTTTAGCTCTGACACTGTAATAAAAGGAAGTGGATATTGATGAAAAGAAAAGAGTGGAATAACTCCTCCAACAAACCTCTATAACAAAAAATTCAATCACAACCTGAAAACATGGAAATTCCTAAAAGGTAGAAAGCCCCCTTCTCCTCTCCTCTGTTCTCCCTGTAGCAGCCTGAGGGGGCCCCTCTCCATATCTATAAAGACGAGCTCTTTTATGATCTCTGCAACTGGGGACTCTGGGGGAATTCAGCTGGCAAACACTCAAACATTCAGCTATTTAGAAAAGACAGCAGCTGCCATACTTAACAAAACCATAACAGACTGCAGACGCCTCCTTCCACTTAGACATAAAAATATAAATATAACTTTAAAACATGTTAATGATTCAAACTCCAACTGCAAGTGAAATAACAGACATCTTATTTACTGTGTTTGTACACAAATGACCAGTGCCAGAGAAAATCCTGGTACATTTCATTGTTCTGGGTTATTAAAGTGACTTTAAACTGTGTAGCACAAAACTAAACCTTTTAATGATTAGAATATCTTAAATAGCAGTATACACTGTATTTAATCCTGTATTGTAACTGGACAAGCTGTAAACACAATATTTAAGTTGGTAGCAATGATGACTGCAAGTGGAATATTCACTCTGCATTTATATATATAACCTTTATTTAATCTCCTGAGGGAAATATCTGGCTCTTTAGCTGCTAAATGCTCTGCTATGTTCACCAGCTAGTTGCTAACTGTGTCTTCCTGCTGTTTGTTGATGAGAAGGTAGCATAATGTTGTTTTTCTTTTAAGATTTTGGCTGACAGCTGCCTGCTGAAAAGCTCAGAGTGATAATTCTCTTTGGGTTCATCACTACGACCGACCCGTTTCACATTACACAGTCCTTTGATCTATTGTTTATATAAAAATACCGACTATATCAACTTTAATCTGGTAAATCTCATCAAGACTGAGATCTCAATTTAAAGGTAGACCTGTGTACACACTTTATATGGTAATGTGTAAGAGATGTGATTAATGACAACATAAAAATTGGTCAAAAGTCTGTTTCATCAGTTTTGGATAATATTGACGGGGTGATGTTGTGAAATCATATCTGAAATCATGATTTTTACATAACTGCCAAAAAACCTATATATTACAAACACTTTAATGATTGTAAAATCAACTGAAGTGTAATCAACTTTGAATCAGCTGTTTGAGAGCTTAAATTGGGGGCTGCTCATCTTCACCGGTCAGATCTGGTCTGGGTGATCCAGCAGCATAAAAAAATGCTTAATCTCCAAAGTGTCGACTTGACGAGACTCTTCTGGGCAGCAGTGACTTCAATAAGAGTGATTAGCACTCCTGAGAGGAGTTCTGGCTCCGAAAAACAACGGGCGAGCTCCATCTGACTGAGTTTGCTTCGTCAGCTGCAGACAGCAGTGATACAGTGCCTCGGGTCACGAGGTCAGAAGTCTGTTTTAGCTGTTTGGATTTCATTCATTTTCATATGAATAATCACAACACACTGACAAAACCTTTTCTCAAATTCTTCTGGTGCTTAAAAACTCTGTCAATTAAATATTGACAAAAAAGCAAAAAACTAAATGCACACAGCAGTTTTGTGCTTTTTGTTGTTTAATTCAGATTTTAAACCTATAGAAAATCCAATCTTTAATTTGAAGACTCTTTGATTCAGCTGGACTTCTTATGTGGTTTATGGCCGCTGATACTCTGGAAGCAAATAAGCAGCTATTGAAGAGCTGTTTGGAATGCGGTCTGAGTCTTTGACAAGATGCTTTCAACGCTCGTCACAACGTGCCACGAAAATGATTTTCAGACTTCCAAGCTCCTCTTTGTTTCCAATCCTTTTGCCTCACATCAAATGATTAATGTCTACTTTTGTGAGATTGTGCAAGTGGGTAACATGTCAGCGAGATATCCTTTTGATCCTTACATACAAAGGAGACAAAGTCAGCGCAGGCTTCTTTTCTTTTTTTTTTTTTTTTTTTACTATGTTCCTCTTGTAAGTGAGATAAAAAACTTTTTTTTTGTTCTTTCTAGAGTCAACATTTTTTTACAGGAGATTGTGGAATATATGTGCTTGAGTGTGCATTAAAAACTCCACTCATTAAAAAGTGGAGAAACCACTCGGGTCCTGAAGCACTCAAGCCAAGAAACGCAGATTAAAGAAACGTCAACACAGCGAGCACAGCATCTTGCTTTCTGCCATTTATTTCCAAATATTATCTTCGGCTCAAGGGTGAGCATGTGGTCTGTGTTACTCACAGCTGATCCTCTCTCTCAGCGCACGGCGGGACATGATAGCCCTGCTATATAAACTATACACATGTCAGTATCACCCTAATGTTTATAATCTGTGGCTCTCCGTAACCTATTAGCCACTCAAATGTTCACTTCACTGTGGAAACTTTCCCTGAGCCGTGTTTTCATGGGGACGGGTGAAGAGAGAGAGGGTAGAGTCTGTCACTGGAGGGATCTAAACAAATCTGTTTTCACTTGCTCTGATCCAATGATGATCCAATTCAAGAAACCTAAGTACTGCAATCATCCCCCATTTCTGCAGAGTTCAAATGAGGCAAACGATCCTGCTGTGGTTAGCCGTGCGCACGGAGGCAAAGTGTCTGCTAGAGCTTTCAGTGTTGTTTGAAAAGTTGAAGAGGAACAAATGCGACAGTGGGAAACTATATAACATAAAAAACAATCTCTGGACAGGGAGCTACAAAGAAGGGCACAAGCAGAAGAGTGGGAGGACTCCAGTGGGCCGAAACGCTGGCCAGGACACTGACATTTGGGAGAATATACAGCAGTTCTATAATCTCTATTCCTGACGGCACCCCATATAATTATAGCCCACAGTAAATGCTCTATGAAGGCCATTCCTGGCTAAATTATGACTGTGTTTTTGATTCCCTTCTCCCTCCTGGCCTCATCCCCTCACCCACAGCTGCAAAAGTGGGGAAATTGAGAGCTTTTTTCATTAAAGGACCGGGAGGAAGAGTTTCAAATATTTCCCCCAGGGAGTGCTCATTCAAAGTAGACCTCTGCTTTGTTATTTTAGCAGGGCTTCAAAAAAAGGTTTTAATCCCTTAAACGCTGCTGTGCCTGGGTAGAAGATATAAAACTGGAGAGAAAGAGAGAGAGGAAAGAGAAGGAGAAAGGGAAAAGAGAGTAGAAAGCTAACTGACCCCTCAGTCGAGTTTGTGTTCATGCACAAAAGAACTGTCCCCAAATTATCATCAACCTCAAAAACTGGAACATATAGAAAATAAGTCAAACAGTGTGTTACATATCACAAAGACCGTCGAGGATGTACCGTATTGGATGTATAAGGCAAGCCGTAAAATTTCTGCTGCATCTCCTTCAGGATGTCTGTGGTGGAGCGGTTCTGAGGTTTGCCGTGGTAGATCTGGTCCAAGACAGCATAGAAAATCTGCCCAGGAAAAATATAATAAAAAAAACACAGTTCCTCCTGAATCAGTCCTGCACGTGTAAACTTTATATTAACAGAAAATAAACAGCCTGGAGAATATCAGTGTATAGCACTGCACCGGTAAAGATCTCCATAGAAATAGGGGCAAACAAATATGTTTCTTAAATGACTATAAATAACATCAATAACAATTTTAAAGCATAAGCAATTGTATTACTCTGTATCTACTGAATCTAACTTAAGTGTAGGACTGTGTAATCCCTGCTAAACTTGCTAAAAGAAAGAAATAAGGATAATATGGCTTAATAATTTAACCTGCAATATCTGACAAACTCATTATTGGTTTCATGAACACCAAGTTGGAAAAAGAAGCTTGTGTAGCCTGTTCAACCACCAATGATGACGCATTTCTAAACCTTCATCTTTAAAGGACTGGAAGATCTGTTTTCTGATCTGATACTTTTAGATATTCTTGTAAGTGATGTGTGTGAGGTTTCGTCTTTGCACCTGCAGCTGGATGTCTGCAGCTCCGCACACCTTCTTCGACTCACACAGGCGAGCCACCATGCTCTCAGGTAGAGGCTGAGTGGAGAGAATAAAAGTTTCACTTTTTTGCTTCTGTCTGGCTGATGGGACACAATCTTGTAACATCACAGCTGAAATGAAACATTTGACCACGGAGTTCTGTTTTTTAGTTCACAGTCTTCATATTGGTCTTCATTCTGAGGGTTTAGTTGTACCTGTCCAGATTCATAATGGCGTGCAAATTGGCTGATGACTCTGTAGTCAGTGGCAAAGTACTCCATGAGGATGGAGGGGACTTCAGCAAAGTCTGTCGCACATCTGGTTCCTAGAAGAGAGATGTCAGAGCTTAGATTTAAAAACAGAAAAATGAAAACAAAAGGAAGGTTCTCAGTTCACTCTTCCTGTGTGGGTCAGACATATCGCTTGCTCTGTAACACAGTATTCACACTAACAGTGCTTCTCATGAGGACAGCGAGGACAACAATAGAAACTCAAGTGATTTGTGGTGCAATGAGTAAACCAGGTCTTTATATGCAGATGAGAAATGGCAGAGCTGACACACGGCATTGCATGTGCTCATTGCTTTAGGCTTATATTTTGATCAGCCACAGGTGTTAAAATGTAATATCAAGTACAACATCTGGTATAAAAGGATATTAAAAGTGAAAAAGACAGCATTAAGTTACTGGTAATGCAACTGTCATGAGCTTTATGCATGTCTGTATGTCTAAACAGGTGTGAACATGGTGTTCGCTAAAGAAACAGCCTCAAGTTAATGGATACTGATATTGGTGTAAAAGAAATACTTTGGGGATCTTGAATTACTGGAAAAGATATCCATCAACTTTATCTGACAAGTGAAACAGCATCAAATTACAGCTTCGGCAGCCAAGACTAATCTAAAGCTCTCCTCGGGTCTTACACTTAATCTGATTTACCCTCTCTTTTCATTTCGCCATGCTGTAATCAATAACCTACAGCTCTGTATCTAACAACATAATTCTAGCTTGGGATATTCGGGACCTGCAATTAAAATACTGAGCTCATAAATTGTCAAGCATTGATCACCACACACCACATTTGTGTACTGTTTTTTACTTTGCAAAATCTTCTGCCAGGTAAACAATTTGAACGCCTACTGCATGATACACAAGTACATCCTGGTTTCGTGATGTCTGTGTACGTTTTTAACTTGCACATGGTTCCAGTATCCAATCTGAACGGTGTGCTCATACCTCACCTGTCACATGCTGGTAGCGAGTGCGTCCCAGCATGGAGTGCATGGCGTGTCCCATCTCATGGAAGAGGTTCTCCATCATGCCCGGAGTGAGCAGGGTGGGGGCGCTCCTGGTAGGGTGGGGCAGACTCAGCATCAGCACCACAACCGGAAGCTGATACTGACCCGTTTCCTGGCACCAGCGGCCACCGCGGATAGTGAAGTGACAGTCCTGAGAGGAGGAGGAGGAGGAGGAGGAGGAAAAGGAGGAGGAGGTGAGACCAGAGGTAGGCAGGGAAAGTGAGATTGAAAAATGATAATAAAGATGCATATTTTGTCACAGTTTTTATTAAGAAAATAACATGGGAGTACATGTCAGTGATTGCAACTATGCCTGTTTTTTCTGGAATCTAATGATGATCACTATTAGTGACAATGAACAATATTAGTCATTGATTGCATTCAGTTTTCCATTTTTGACTTATCAGTTATCTTATCAGTTTCGAGGTTCCATATTGCAGAATGTCAGTAACATGGTATTTTATTCTGTTGTGCCAATAAGGAACATTTGAACTGAAAACTAAATTAAGATTATGTACAAAGTGTGCAGACAGACAACAAAACAAGATCATCTTAAAATATAATATGGACAGCTCTGTTTTCAGAGGCTAACCTGTAAAAACTATCTACACACACCTGATGAGGTTTATCTGGCCGGTGGAAAAAGTCACAGTAGATGTATCCCAATAATCCCTCTGTCTCATGAACCACCGCCTGGGAACACACACACAGACACAAACACACATTAAAACATGCAAATACAGAATTTTAAATCTTGGTAGAAAACTGTCTTTGGTTTAACGTCAGATATAAAACAGATTTCAGACATCAAATCATATTACATATTAGAAAATGAACCAGTGTAAAACACTGATATCTCATTAGTACAAAGAACCAACACAGTCCCAGATGTTTGGCACTATTAGTGAGATTTACCAGTTTGCGGACATCCTCGCTCCAGACCTCTCCAGCACTGGGGTGTTCGGACATGAGGGACACACCGTACAGCTGAGAGAAGAGGTTGTTCAAACCCTCCATACAGGCGCCCAGAGACAAATAGGGACTGTACAGACTGGGCTCTATGTTGTACCTGCCACGAAACCAGAACAGAGGAATAAAGGAGACAGCCATTTTGAACGACTGCGACAGAGGAAGTGTCCAATCTTTACCCTAATTAAAATAATTATTAAACCAATTGCACACACTATCAATTTTGAGGCATGACAAAGACCCCCTTATTCAAATGGAGCACATTATATCTGTAAATGTTGTAGTGTAGGGGAGTGGGCAGTCTAAAAATCTAGATGTGAAAAAGAGATGTGATATCAACTGGTAGGACAAAGCCACAAGGCTGCCAGAGCTCAGATTCATTCAGGCACTTTGGATAAAGAACACCACATCTAGTGTATTATAAGTGATGAAAAACAGACTGCTGTTGAGCACACACACACACACACACAGACACACACACACACACACACACACACACACACATACACACACACACACACAAAATCTGTAGCTCATTTCAATATGGTTTTAACACTTTCCAGTTTAAGAGGTTAATGAAGGAAAAGCAGAGATAAAGTGAAAATGATTGAGTGAGTGACTGAGAGAAAAAGCAAAACATAGTGACTGGTGTGAGATTAACAGCTTTTGGGTCTGTGTGTGGTGTGTGAGTGTGAGTGTGTGTGGTGTGTGAGTGTGTGTGTCTGTGTGTGTGTCAACTTGTGTATAGCAGAAAACAGAAGCAGCACTTTTAAATGCAATCAGGCTGTACCCTAAATTTATTTAGAGCTCTCCTGCCAACTAGCAGAGTCCAACACCACAAACACAAGACGACTAGAAATGTGTGGTTGCATGAGAGAAAGGAGGACAAGCTAACAGATCCACTTCTCCTTTGAAGCCCTGGGAACACCAACACATGGTAATGCACACACAAACTATTTGGTGGCTGCTTAAATCTAAAGGACACACGAGGGATCTATAATGTCTGCAATAAAGATTTACTTCAAACTTCTGCAGAACGTTTGGCCCGTCATGTTATTAGTCTCTGGTGAGAGCTGGGAAGGAAAAGTGGAGCTCATTAAAAACAGAGATCTGTAAGAAGCTGGAGACAACTAATAACAGCTAAACTTAGAATATGGCAGCTTGAGCTTTGAAAGCTCTGTCACTGTTTAAATGAGTTTAAAATGAGAAACAAGTTTGAGTTACGGGGCTCCCTGGTGGCCTCGGTGTTGAGGCGCAGACCGTGAAACGCAACCCGGTTTGTGATCAGCCGGGGACCTCTGTGGCATGTTGTTCCCCATCCCTCTCTTACCTCATTTCCTGTTATCTCTCTACTGGATTTATTTTAAAAAGGCATAAAATGTCCACTCCCTTTACATGAACAGGGACAACTAGCCAATGACCGTGTTGCATGGATGTCATTCAAGGCAACACTTTTCATACAGAAGCTAAATTCAAAGTAGTAAATTCACTGACAAAGCAGAGGGATATGGCGTCACCTTGTGTGATGTTCACAGTGCAGATCATTGACATTTGGTTTGGCAATACGTGTAATTTAGTGCTTCTAAACTTAGCCCACACAATGTGAAATGAAATCATATTGGTGGGATGTTCATTATCCTAGTGATTATTTCACAGACAAACCTAGTAACCATTCTTATGAACGGCTCTCAGAAAGGAACGGAGCCATAAGATTCCTTCAAAGATTCGTAATTCCCATCACTTGCTGTCATCAAGTCAACACCATCACAACAACACAACGCAAGACAGGCAGAGGAACAGGTGACAAAAAAGTGTAGTCTTTATGTTTAGGAGCAACAATTTTACCACATTAATGTAACCGCGTGTCAAATGCACTGAAATTCAGGGGCAAAGCTGTATGGAGGACTGGACCTACAACACACTGGATTTGGGGGTAAACAATCAGCCCAAAATGCTACAAACACTAAAAAAGAAAAATAGGCTGACACAGGTCGATTATACCAAATCATATCGCCCTGGATTAGAAAGAGTTAGAGGAAACACTTGGACGACTCCCATGCTTCTCCCTTAACACCTGTTGTAACATGTGACACCTGAAAATGAGCTGGGAAGCAACAACAACGTGCACTGTGGTGGAACATGGCATTACAAACATCTAAAACCACCACAAAGACACTGATCAACTTGCCTTTATCAAATAACAGCAGGCTGAAAAATATGCTTCATAAGACACCAGCTACTCACCTTTCAGCACGCAAGACACCGCTGAGAAACGGATGATCCCACGGCATGAGCTCCTGTAACATAATACCAGCAAGTAAGACTGATTACATAATGAGGGAAATGTGTAATATTTCTAAGTATCAGGATACACTGTAATGTTGTGTAGTCGAGGAAAATATCCTTGTATGTAAAGAATATTTTGTGAACAAAAGAGAGACAAATCACTCACAGAATTCAGAGGGTTGAGTTTTTTCTTCATGTCCCTCATCATCTTAAAGTCTTTGGCTGTTCTGTGAGATTAAACATAAAATCATAAAAACATGTTATGATCTAACTGACTGGAGGCATTCATTCCAGTCTTCACCTACCTTTCTCTACTTGGGGTCAAGGGGAGGCAAGAGCCTATCCCAGCATGCATTTGGCTGAAAGCAGGGAAACACCCTGGACAGGCTGCCAGGCTCACATTCATACCTGTGGGTAATTTAGAGTCTCAGGTCCACCTGACTAGCATACTTATAGACTGTTTTAGGAGTCCCAAGCACAAAGAATATATAGAATATATGAAACAGGAAGAAAATACAAACAACACAAACGCCTGGGGCCTTCTGAGTGTCAATAAACAGTGGAAACATGACAAAAACTCATCAAATTCCCATATTGCCCATAAGAGGCAAATAAATCTGTGGCTCATTTTAGGAAATATGGACTTTTGGGCATCATGTTGAGTTTAATGGCCCACCAACATATTGTTAACTATAAAGGGAAGCATTGTCTTTAAATACAACAAACAAAAATGAGGTCATAATAACGACCATGTAGATGGTTTAGATGATTGGATCGGTACATATTCTCACATCTTTGACAAAAATATTTAAGAGCAGACTGTACCTGTTCGACAGCTTGTCTGTCAACAACTGAAGAAAGCTCATCACCGTCTCTGCAAAGGGCAATAAATAATAAGTTGCAGCGTGTAAAGCTATCTGAGACTATAGTTGCCGAAGGCAAAGAGCAGCTTAGAAGAATCATTTTGTATCAACTGTATTAAATGTCTAAAATGAGAATTATCTGGTGTCTTTCAAAAATATTTATTGTAAAGCAAATACTGAAATATTTAATCAAATCATCTTTTCACACTTTCTCCATCAAACTGAAGCAAAGAGAGACGCATTAACCTGGTGTTTTGGCCATCGTTCCCTTTAGGGCTCTGTGTCCGTAGGAGTTATAGCCCACCAGTTTGGCCAGTTTGTATCGGCATTTCAGCAGCTCCTCCAGACACTCCATCAGGTCTGCATTCGGATAGAGGTAAATCCTGTAGGCTATTTCTCGCAACTACCAGTGGAAGAGAGGACAGAGCTAAATTCACAACATATCAACACAGGTGTAGAAGAGAAGAAAAACACAATCAGCTAATCACTAGTTACAGAGACAGTTGAGAGATATTTCAGTAATCAGAAGTAGACAATAATTATTACCTCTCCTGCATTGTCAGGTTATGTTTTGATACACTCATGTACAGTGTCCTTTTTTATGTGACACTGTTCTCTGACTTTGCATGCGTTGTTGTGTTCTACTTTAATTCATGTGAAAACACTAATAATCAAATTGTCATGATATTAATGTTATGGAAAATCAGTCAACAAAAATTAAATCTGTTCTCATACTACTTACATACTAACTGTATAAAATCAAGATCCAAAAGTAACAGAAATAATAAAATCATTACAAGTTAGTCATTTTGAGAGAAAGTATATTTGGATGGATTTTATAGGCTGGAAGCAATATGTCATTACCAAAAATATGTTTGACTGAAAGACAATTTGATCATGATTAACCTGCCCAGTCCTATGATCTGTTATGTAACAAATGCGCCACCTGCTGAGCAAAAGGGAGAAATGTTCCAGTAAGCCAGACCAAATCAAGTCCATACCAAGTCATCGGGGGAATCTGCATGTAACCCCCCAATCTGGACGAAGCTTCCTTCATTAGCAAAGTGCAGGTGTAGATGCTCAGGAATCGCAGACTTCGCGATTCTGTTGGGCAGGTGAGAACCGACCAGAAACTCGTTGCTAAGATCCAACAGCTTCACATGAAGGGAAACTGCCTCTTTCCTCTGCACAGATAAGAGCATTAAGTTTAGGGGAGAGGTATATTAAAACGTGTGTTACTGATGTTGATTCTATGTGTTACTTATAATTCATGTTCACGAGCATCTCACCAGTTTGTCATCCAGATGAATTCCACTGATTTCAAAGTCAAACATGAACAACTCTGCCACTCGTCTAGGAAGGCAGAAATAAATCAATAACCATCATTGTGCAGGATATTATCACTGATAGAGATAAACAATAAATCTTGTGCCTAAAATAGAGTAGTACAGTAATTAAGATGACAAAAAGTTACCTCGTATCAGGGTCCAGCTGAGCCACAATGTCTGGCTTGTCCAGCAATTGTTTTAGGCTCTTGGACAGCTCAACATTAGTGTTCAGCCTGAAACATACAAACAGCAAAATGTCTTTTAATGACCAGTATTATCTTACTGTTGTCAGCCGTATAATGCATCTTGTTTTCTTTTTGATTATAAGCTACACGTGCTGTGGTGTGTGTTTGTAATGTGCAGCTTTGGAAGAATTTAGTAAAAGGTGAGATCAATACATATATTGCCTCTTACTTCTCCACAACTGTGCCAATCTCTATGCAGGTCTTCTCTGCAGCCTCACGAAACGTTGGATCTGGATGTGCTACTTTTACAAAGTCTGCCTGTTATAGAAGGAAACTGTTTACTTGCAGAGACCACAAGATGCATACAATGCACAATACATGAGTCAGAGATAGCAGCACAGCTTCAGAAGTGTTAAACACTATGGTCAGACATGAGCATAAACTGTAATGTGTCATCACAGGCATCCAATTATATCACCATTGCAGTGCACTTGGATCAGATTTCCCTTCAGACACGTGCAGCAACCTCATCTAACATTAACTGAAAACAAACTGAATATCAGAGAGCATCTCAGTCTGGTATGGTACCCTGACCAAAGCTAAGGTCGTTAGAAGAGCTGGAAAAGTTGTAGGTAACCAGCAAAAAGTAATTAGTACATAATAGTGCAAATGCTGCTTCACTATATAACACAAGAAGATATATAAGGGATCATTTGTAAAATATGTGTATCTATGTAAATATAATAAACAAACAACACAAATATCCCCATGCCAGGAGATGTTATTACATTTTTGGCCTTATATTAATGATGATTTGTGATGTGTGTTGTGTTTGGTGTTTTGTAATGTGCTTACTGCATTTGGTCATTGAAGACAAAGACAAATTTCATGCCCTGTGACAATAAAGTTCTGTTCTATTCAAAATGTTTTATTTCAGCTTTAACACTGATACACTGTTCTCACCATTAGGCTCCCAAATAGCTCCCTGGTAAGTAATGCTGTATAATAACTTGTTAAACATCACCTGGGTAACTTGAGGTGTAGGTCATCCATGACATTATGATAATAAATATATATTTTGGCTTGTTATAATGAACAGTTCTGGCACAATTTGGGTGTTGAACTCACCAGATCAGCCACTTTACACAAAGCATCGGAGAGCTGGTCAAAGGACTCTACTGTCTCAACCCCTGGAGAACAGGAACAAGCGTTTTCCACCAGATGCTGTGTTTTTTTGAGAGCTGTCTTTGTGGCTACCTGGAAGCCTGCAGGAGAGCTCAGCTCTGGCACTCCGAACAAACCCTGAAACCAGAGGTCACACACACGCACACAAACACACACAAATAAAGACTGGGAATGTTATGACATTTTTAGCACAAACTGCTGCAACATCTATTTACATTATTTCATTGAGGCTATATACATTAATGTAGCAGTGCTGTAACTTAACACTGAAGACAAATACGAACCCCGTTTTTCTCGAACAGGTTCAGCCTCCTTTGAGTTTTGGCATTGAAGGCAGCTCCAACAGGAGACCATGTTGTGACATTTCTCCGAACATGTGTCCATAAGCTTCTGTGCTTTACAACGTAAAACAACCTTTGACACGCAGACATTTTGTACTAAATTTGCTGGAACAGTTATGCCCTGTTGATGTCTACTAAAACTTGTAGTTAATGCTGACAGAGGACATGCTAAACTCGAGCTTCAATGTTAGCCTGTTTACAAAAGCCGGAAATGTAAATAACTAATGTAAATAACGTTAATACTGTATATACTAAACCTTTGTCTTCGGGAGAATTAAAGGTTAACAGTTTTATTGTAATGGTCTGTGTACCTGTCAATCCAATAGACACAACTAGTCACATGTTAGCTCCCTGGCTACCTTACATAGCAAATGTAAATAAATGACTGTAGCAGGTGGTATTTTCGTGAAAAAATAAGAATATATATAAATACGTATTGACGAAACTCATCTTCATAGCCGATAAAATGTTATGACACTGTGTATATTATTCGGAATAGTGTTGCATTTGTATAATGTTGCTAATTAACAATAATTAAAAACTACACAAATCAAATCTGTCGAAAGTGCGACAAGCTCCTGAAACCGTTGCATGATGTCGTCACATTGACGCGCCGGTGGGAGTGGGTAAAGCGAAGTCCTTCACAATAAAAGCAGCTTAATGTCGCGCAGCAAACTACATTCAATCATCTTTACCTAAATATTTATATGCTGCTTGAAAATTATATTTAACTATACATATATTCACTATTATACTATAACACGTATAAATCATATTCACAACAAAGAAAGCAAAGGGGCAATCGGTTTTAATTGCAATTTTAACTGGAAGCTGATAAATAATTGATCAAAAAAAACAGTTGTTTTTTCTTCTGGGTATGACTCAAAACATTTTAATGGGTGTTTGGCCATTACATACTCAGATTTAGAGTAACAAAAGTACACACACTACGATTGGCTCTATGTTCAATTACTTTTTGACCTGTATTACCATGTAGGTAAATGTAAAGTCTTAAAAATATACTTGGAAAAACAGTAGAAAATGTTATTTAAATTATTTGATGAACATATTGGGAACTACACTTTCTCTCTATAAGCATATTTTCCAAAACGGTGAACCAATTCCTTTGAATCCTGACATAGTCATTGGTAGCAGAATTACAACGTCTTTGACCTAATTCCACAAGTTGAACTTTGACTATAATGTGTCAAAACATAATTGCCTACTTACTGGGTTAGGTTTATACTTGTGAAGAGTAAACTGAACAAGATCGACAATTGAATTACTGTATAATCCAAGTTACTTTTTAGTTAACTGAGGTTTAAATTAAAATAGCATTTACAGACTACTCCACTATTAGTTTTTGACAAGACACAAGGACCCTGATGCTTGCAGAAGCCCAGTAAGGAGAAAATAACTGATTTACTGCAACATAAATTATTTGCCATGTTACAGAATTATAAACAGACTGATCATAGTATCAATGGATGAGATTAAGTCAAACACAGAATACAGCTTGAAATTATCTCTTTATTAATAGGAGGAATAACTCATTCATTGCACTCCACAACCACATTGCGTTAATAGTTTTCCTGTGAAATCTGTTATTAAAGGTGTAGTACGAAAAACATTAAGCAAAATGTCATAAACGACTGTATTTAGAAACCTCCCCATAAACAAAACCAAACCATGTGACTGGCAAAATGTTTGAAGTCAACTCTGAAAAGGAATTTAATACTGAAAGTAGGTAACACAAAACAACAATAAAGGTCTTCCCAATATGAGAAATCACAGTATTTTGCAATAAGTACTTTTGGTTACTTGTACTTGGCAAAAAATGTACCAATTTGTGACATATGGCAAGACAATGCAGGTAAATGTAAAAAAAAAGAAAGAAACAAAAATGAAAAAGCTCAAGTTTAAATACATGTTTTGCTACCGACTTATCGCCAAACCTTTCAGACACTGCCGTCCTCAATCACATATTTACACCTATTCACTAGAATACAACACAAAACAAATTTTAAAAAATGAAATAGTATGGGGAAAAGAATTCATATTTGCTCATTTGGCTCATAATACAGTCAAGCATTAAGTGTGTGGATTTACAAAGGAGTGCTGTAGTCAAAGGTCTGAACATGGATTCGTTTTGTCCCAGTGAGTGTGCTTGGACATCTGCCAACCTGGAATTGTTTCTTGTCCTTACTTCAGCTCAAAAAACAACTGCATGTCTACAGTAAACTTAGTTGACCCCTGAGTTTCTAATGCAAAACTAGTGTATGAAATACCTCATTACAGTGTATCTTAGTGCAAGCCAGCAATATGCTTGATTAAACAGAGGTAATATTAGATAGCACCCAAGCTGACAAAATTCCCCAGAATGGTTAATCTGCTGGCCAAATCACAACAAGCCGTATGGGAGGTGGCGTTTTGCTCCTTGTGAAAACCAGCAGTTCAAATGCTTGAATTTGTATTACATCTATAAACATGTTTTTCATAGAAAATATAAATATCCCTGAATGAAACAGATTCACAGCATTTTCTCTCGAGGACTCCAGTGCTACTACCATAACGTGGCCATTAAGTGTCTTTAAGGTCTCCAGTTAATGTCCATCTCCGTCTGTAGTTCCAGCCGCTACGTCCTTTATTCGCTGTCATGATAAGTTACCGTCCGCTTGCCCCGGTTACGGGTATTAACACGCGTCTTTCGCTGCAGTTTGCTGTATGACTCGTCACTGTTCTCCTGCTCCGAGGCAGATCGGCGGCGGCGCTGCCTTAGCTGGCGCCTGGCAGTCCTTTCATCAATCCCAGACTGTCTGTGACTTCTCCTCTTTGGACTGCTGCGGGACCCTGAGCTGGCAAACAAGTTTTCGGAGGCCGACGACGACCGCTCGCTTTCCGAGTCAGCACTGCGATTGCTGCTGCTGTAGCTTTCCTTCCGTTTGTGTTTTGGCTGCCTCGCTTTCTTCTTCCCGCTCCTCAAACGACCAACATCGTCCTCCTGCTCCTGCTGCTCCTCACTGGAATCAGATTGGGAAGAGGTGTCATCCTCGTTGCTGTTACAATCCTCTTGTTTGGATTCCCTTTTGGGACGCTTCGAGGAGGCTGACCTGCTCCTCTTATTGTTCTTGGACACTGGCTCCTTCTCTCCTCCCTGATCCACTTCTTCAGAGTCTGAGGTGTAAATACGTTTTCTCTTGGAAGACAGCTGATTCCTGGCTTCACTGGGAGAGATTCTGTTGGACTCTCTCTTGTTATTCCTTTCTTCCCTAGATGCTGTAGGTGTTTTGTTGCCGTTTCTCTGTTTACCTTGGCTTGCAGAAGCATAGTCTTCCTCAGACAGAGAGTTGTCGCTGATGTACTTCTTTTTTGGTAGCGCTCGGAGACTCCGCCGTCTGTTTGATGTGTTGTCTGAATTATCTGACTCTTCGTCTGATGAGCCAGTAGAGCGTTTCCTCCTCGACTTCCTCTTGGGTTTGTATTCCTGCTCAGAGCTCTCTGAAGCCGAGGTTGCACCATGAGGCCGTTTAGATTTACTCTTGTTTCTTGTCAGCCTCTTTGACTTGGTTTCAACCTCATATTCCTCGCTGGAGTGATTGGAGCTTTCCACTTTTTTCGGTATTTTCTTGCGTGGGCTGGATCTCTTTGGAGAATCACTGAGTTCCTCTGATTCTGCACCATCCAGTTTATTTGTTGAGGCAGATTTTTGTTTATCTTGGCTTTTTGACAGTGAAATTTTACTCTTTTTCTTAGAGTCCTTGTGGATGGCTTCCTCCAAATTTCTTCCATTTTGGTGTGGGTGTTTCTGAGACCTGCAGTCTTTGTCCTCTTCTGAGCTTTCATGAGGCTTGTGTCGCGTGGCCCTGCGTTCAGTGTCCTCTACCTCCACCTCTTCCTCTTCACTTGTAATCCTCTTTTTCCGGGCTGGAGTAATTGCTGTGCTTCTAGAGGGTTTCTGAGATACAGCCTCCTCCTCCTCCTCCTCTGCTTCTCCAGAACTCTCCTCCGCAGCTTCCTCGTGCTCAGAGTTGCTGTCAGACTTGTGAAGTTTTGCACTGTGTCCGTTCACATGGGACAAAGTATCTGTAGAGGAAAAAAACCCATCTTATTAGAGAAGGTTTCATCACAACTCCAAGCAAGTGACAACTAGAAGTCAAAAACTAAAAGTGACATGAGGACATTTCTCACCATTTCTCTTAGCAGCTTGTCTCGATGTCCTCCATTTGTTGGATCTCGTGTCTCCATTCTGCTGATTCTGGGAGGATGATGAAGCATTGCTGTCATTGGCATCCTCCTCGGATTCACCACCTGATCCCTTTGTTTTCCGAGAAGCTAGAACGAGACAAAACGGGTAAAAATTAGCAAAAACCTCTCCTGTAAGCTGCCTAAAACATAAAAAAAACATATGATTAAAAGAAAAAAAAGGTATTTGAGGTAACGGCCTGTTTATATTTTAAACATCTGAGAGAAATGTATTTGTACATTTTCCACAAGTGTCCAGCTTTTTCTGGATTCTGGATTTAGTGTTGTATGACAAGGGCAAAAAAAAAAGAAAAAAGAATTTGCCTACCCTGTGTTGAAGGCTCCTCGTCAGAATCGGAGCTGCTCTGGATCACTGCTGTGCGCTTGCTGGCCCGGACTGTGTGGCGGAGGCGGCTGCTGTTCCTTCTTGGCTTTTCCTCCTCTTCCTCCTCCTCCTCCTCCTCCTCCTCCTCCTCCTCAAAGTCCTCATCTGATGCTTCCAGCAGTTTGATCTTATTCACAGCTGCCCTCGCCGTCTTTCTCTTGAGCGACCTGCGAATGGTGATTTCCTCTTCCCTGTCGGAGCCGTGGGATGTGGCTCTGTCAGAGTCCTGATGGTGGCGGTGTCTCTCCCTGCGAGACGACCGGCTGCTGTGGCCGTTCACCTCGGCTCTGCCCTCTGAAAATGAGCCACGCAGAAGGATGTTTAACACATCGGGGCTGGTGGGTTTTGTGACTTGCAGCGGGGCTGAAAGTGTCAGTAGCGTTTACCTGTGCGCTTTCTGTCCACGCCAGCACTGTTTCTGGTCAGCCGCGTGCTCCTGCTGTTTTTACTCCGGCAGGGGTAGCGACGACCTGGAGACATCTCTCCGTCCTCGCCATCTTCACCTTCACTGTCAAATTCCTCCTCATCTTCTTCACTATCGATCTCTGCAACTGATAACGATAACATATCTTCGGTGATGGAATTATTTCCCCTTAAGAATGTCACATTATAATTATGTTTTTTTCTCTGATTCTGAATTTAATGAGGTGTGATATTTTAACAGAAAACACTTCACACTCCTGACCTTTTTTCCTCTGCTTGGCACAGTTGCGTCTTGTAACTCTTGCTTTCTGTCTGAGTTGATGGTGCCTTGAGGAACCTGGACGTTTCTCCTCCTCCTCCTCCTCCTCCTCCGACTCACTCAACTCGCTCTCGCTGTCAGACTCTGAAATTATTATTAGTTTTTTAACCATACATTCCTTTTGCAGAGACCTTTTGTTCAAAGTGACGTACAATGAGTGCATTCAAACACAAAAGGAACCAGTTCTAGCTGTCATCAAGAACTGGAAATTCAACCCTCCTAAATAAAACGTAATTGAGAACTGCGCTGAACTTTTTTTGTTTTTGTTTTGAAGCGAGATGCAAGCTAGCATGGGATGTCGAGGTCTGAAAAGATGTGATTTTAGCCTGAGGTCAAACATTGTACAGTGACTGCTGTGCTGACTTGCAAGGAGTTAATTTCACCACTGTGGAACAAAGACTAGCATGTCAATAAGAATACATTTTACCACAACACAAGTAATTGAAGTCAAATATAACACTTCAATTGTCTATAACTGTGTGCTACAGTATCACACTTCACGTTACTGCACTTCAGGAAACAGTTCTCAAATGTATTTACTCAACAGGGGCGTAAACATAGTATATATCTTTACACCTTTGCGTTTAAACTTTTAAGCTACTCCCATAATAGTTCTAAGACAAGTCTACATCGTCACCATGAATATGTACTGGGACTGCTGTTAGCCACGATAAGACCAATGTTAAAGAATCTACTAAGAGGCCAAGTTTTGTTTGTACCTGGTGTCGATGAAGCACCTTTGGAGCCGGAGTCGTCCTCCGAGGAGCTGTGACCTGAGCTTCTGCATCGACTCCTCCTGGCTCTCTCAGGAACAGACACTTTGGCTGAGGTAGATTTGGTCACCGCGGTCGACTCCACTTTTTCCTGAGTTTTTACGGCAGCTCTCTTTTGACTTGAGAAAAGAAGAATCTCATCATACATTTATATGAACGGGTAACGTGCTATCATTTGTCCCCGATGAGCCAACACTATCTGACTACAACTACAGTTTCCAAACAAATCTGATTATATAGTATTGTTAGTAACATTTTAAACCACTCAACCACAAATCTAGTTCCTCTCATTTTTGCATAGATGAGCTGAGGAAACTCCTAACTCCGACAGACCTTGTTGTAGCGTTGGGATGATCCTGCTGCTGCATCTTCTTGCGGAACCTCTGACTGCGGCGGAGCCTATCACTGCTCTTAACAGCAGTTTTGTACTCCGATATGACTGATCTGATGTGCTCCTCGAAGAAGGCAGAGAGCCGCAGGGTCATACTGTAAATCTAGAAAAGAACAGAAAAGACGAGTCACATAAGCTGAAACATAAACTCTGAAATCAAATACACCTAAAATGACTTCATATTTCAATCCAAAATCTGAACCCAAATTAGATTTTATTACATGAACTCCAACCATTATATTTAGGTGGTTTTCACATTTCTTCCATAAACTTCAATTACCCTACCTTGGAGCGTTTATTGGGTGTGTAGGCTTTAGCGTTGGCAAATATTAGCCGAGTGTCTTTGCACAGCTCAATAGGGTTTTCATAACGGTCTTCCTCCAGGGTCCTTTTCACCGTGCCAAAGTCCATTGGTGCATCAATGATGCCGTGGTAGTCCTAGACACGCACACAAGGCATCATTTAGACCTAATCTTTTCCAAAACACTGGAACACACAACTCAAAACATATCCTGCTGATGTTATTTTTGCGACCGCATGCCTTTGTGTTGACTTACTGGATAGTTCTGAGGATCCACCGGCTGTCTGAACGGTTCAGAGTCCTCGCACTCAAATATGTAGTTGAGCAGTTTCTTGCACTGTTCCTTCCAGGCGTCTCTGTCAGGCACCACTTCGACAGAGCGCTGCACACAACAAGGACAAAGAGGGGATGCGTAACGCACGCTATCTGTTGCTATTGAACCATTAATAGTCCATCTCTCATCTCCATTTTCTCATCCAAAATAATCCTATGTCTCAGAGTGACAGTACTGGTTACTTAATACACAATAAACACAATACATACAATAAACATCCAATAAGGCTGCCTTGTTTTTATATAATGTCCAAGTGCTTTGTGTGCAACCTTGTTTGTTCTCCATTTACCTGACGCAGTCTGTGTCCAGAGGATGTTCCTGGTGCTTCTGTATCCTCTTCCTGTAGGCAGAAATCAAATTTGGATTACTTAAATCTGATCATTAACTTAATGTTACTTTTTTAAATGTGGAACAACTTGCTTATGCACAATTTGGGTTCCCTTTACCTGGTCTCTCCTCTTACTTACCCGCTCTATTTGCACTCTACAGGTTTACATACATTTGCTAGTGAAACTTATAAGGAGTACATGATAAATCAAAAAAATATATCATACTAATGACAAACTAATTTAGCCAGACTTACTTCATCATCATCATCCATTTCTTCAACAGCATTGTAAATCTCCATGATATCTCTGCAGCCAGGATTACTGGGAAAGTTAGAGAAATGTGTCAATTTATTTTAATGGTACTGTGCCTGTCATTTTGTATCCTCACATGATCTAAAATATACTTTGTTTTTTGTTTTGGACAAACAACATGTAAAACGTACTTGACAAATTTCTGGAGGACATTTGTGATGATTTTTGCAGAGTGGGCAATCTTGCTCCTTGGCTCATTGAAAGTGCGGGCGTTGTGTGCAATATACCTGGCATCCCAAATTAATGCTGAAAGGCGCCTGTGGATTAAGAGATTAGTAAATACACAGTCTTCACACACTGTACAAAACATCAGTTGCTTGAATTTGTGAAGGTAAACAGTCGAAGACATTTCTAGAACAGGGATATGTTGGCAGTCAAGAGAACAAATACTTCCATGCCTGTGACCTGCATTATCATCAGGTGGAAGGAGGACTGACCTGTAGAATCTGTTCAGGAGTCGCAGTCTGATGGTTCCCAGGTCAGTGGGATAGGCGATTACAGTGCAGTAGGTTGGATACTGGACTAAGTCCACAGGACCAGAGAAGGGGGCTGCAATCTCTGCAGCAGGAACACGGGGTTAGTATAACTGAGAAGAAATTCTTTCATAGTTAAAAAGGAACCTGATGCGAGTGAATGAGCGTGAAAGAGCGAGTTAAAGAACGTCCGTTCGTGCACACGCACCGACAGTGATGAGCTGGTCGATGCTGGCGATGATGCGTTCACACTCCGCGTCCCTGCTTCTCTCCCCCCACTCCCCTGGTAGAGGTTTGTACATCAGCATGCTCATCTCATCTGGTGTCACCGGGATACCACCTCCTTCTGTCTCTGGCTGCTGGGCTGCACAGCGGAGACACACTTGTTCAATGTGACACTGAAAACCCCATTAACCCTACGTTGTAAACAGACCCCAGCGCTGTGTCTAGTAAAAAGCAGTCTTGATTACCATCATCTGGAATAGGTTCCACATCCCAAGGACTAAGTTTCTCAGTTTCACCGTTGTCCCATCTGGTAAAAACACAAAAACGGCAACTATCACACATGCAACAACACTGAGTGCTACCTTCCTTTTTTTCAGTTAAACTAGTAAATCATATGATAGTCATTTAAAATATGTTTTTGTTTTGATTAAAAAAATGTTTAATACATATTCCTGTCATTACAAGACCGCACATTGTAAGCCATAATGGTGAAAATTGCCATGCCTTTAATGACCACTAGGGGGCAGACACCCAGTCTTGACTAACCACTTGGATATACCTGGGACTGTAAAAGTATATGCAAATGTCCCCCCAAAAAAAGAGAGGCAGTCAATCCAGAAGTGTCACAAATTCCACTCACTGTAGTCTGATGAGGCATAGCTTTGCTTCAAAAGTGACAGTATCAAAAGTAGGGTGTCCTAGAAACTAGCTAATATGTGGTATTGCTGACGCAACCACAGTATCTCCAGTTGCCCTCTTAATAACAACAATGTGCATTTTCTCACTTGACTTTAAAGCACTGGAAGAGGCTGTCAGGGTATTCTGGCTGGTATGGCTCCTGACAGACGATGGTCCCAAACCACCAGGCATCATCTATCACTGAGCGGAACCTGTCGTCTGCACAGGAGAAGATATTTAGGAGGAGGGAAAAAATACAGAGAATCTGTTTAGTGTAAAACTCCAACAATAAAACCTTAGCAGTACCTTGACTGAGAAGCAGCAAATAAAAAAAGAATCCTCACAGTATAAAAGTGAAGCTCAAGACAAAAGTACTTATTATTCTAATGTTAAAAGTTATTAAATTCACTAAAAGGGAGCATCTTTCTTCTGAGTAGATTTATTAGATTTAGCATTTAAAATGGATGAAACAGACACATGAAGGATGTTACTTGGCCTCAATATTTAACATCTCTTACAAGGCTCAACTTACTTGGTTGCCAGTTTCTACGAAGCGCCTCGTCATAAGTTTGCCTTAACACGAGGAAATCTATGACATCTGGCATGTCGTGATACCTGCGGGAGGAATCAGCATCACTTTAATGGGGAAGCAGAGAGAGCTTATTATCCTAACCATTCTAGCAACCCAACACATAATAAATGCCTTATTTTAGAATCAAACTTCATATAAATACATTCAGTTCAAATAAGACTTCAATTTGGATTGCTAAAGGGAGTAAGACAAATGTTTCTCAATAGAGAGGCAGTTAACGAAACCGAGCTGCTTACTTGACAGAAAAAGACTTGTCTGTGATTTTGCCAGTGCCGTGGTCAATAAGAGTCAGCTTCAGACAGCAAAGTGTTGGAGGGCAGACTTCATATTTGATCCCAGTGATCTTCACAAACTCTTGGTCCTAGAAAATATACAGCATGATTTCCATTTCATTTGGGTTTTGATTAACAACGTTGAAAGGGTTAGGGTTTAGTTCTAAAATAAAAACGGGAATTTTATTTTATTATTTTCTTGTTTGTCTTGGTCTTACCCGCAGCTCCATTTTCTTCCAGGGCTGTTTGTCTAGGTTGATGGGGTACAGTTCGTTCCGGCTCACTGCCTCAACGTAGGCCTCGTGTCCCTGCCGAAAGTAGATCACCTGACGGACGCAGAGAGAGGCAGAGCTTAGGAAGTTACTTTTCTATGTGACGACAAACAGGATCACGAGGCCCTGATAAACCACCAAAAGATTTGTATTTAGTATTTAGGCTACATCTATATAATAATAATCTATATAATGGCTGTATATTTAAAAACAATCCATACGGTCAATATTTTCTAACATCTAAATATATGATTACCCAATATTATATATTATATATACTATTTTGTAGGTTCACTTCTAATGTTTTGGGGCGAATTTTCTTCATGTTTAATATTCTTTTTACATTTTCTCTGCTTCTGTGTCTTTGTTCTGGTAAGGCAGCTACCAAAGTGTGAAGTGTCAGCATGAAGAGCATCCTGATAAAAAGGTTAAATACAAAAATGTTTGACCAAACCAACTGAAGGTTTTCTCATGGTCCTGTAAAGTTCCTCTTCTAATGTACTTACCTCGTCACCCATTTGGGGAACAAAAGGAGACTTCCTGGGAATGACATCAGTGATCCATGGTGAGGGTCTGAACTCATTGGACACTTCTCTGTTGATGGATGGTCTGGCCTTTGGACGCTGATTGGCACATGAAGATGTAAAAACATTACATAAATTACATACAATACATATAAAATGTTATATTTCATCTATCTATAAATAAATAAAGCAGAGGCAATCATTCATATATTTATTCATTATGAATTATGATTCAGACATCAGGATTAGTATCTCATGACTGCAGCAGGATACATTGTATGCACTGTGTTGAACAACTCACCCTGGGTATCTTGTTCTTTACTTTCTTGGAATTCTCTTTGCTTTTCTTCCCAGGTTTTTCCTCCTCGTCACTCTGCTGCTGCTGCTTCTCCTCCTCTTCCTCATTCTCTTCCTCCTCCTCTTCAGAGCTGCTGAGCCTGCGCTGCACTCGTTTCCGCGACGACAAAGGGGTGGAGGGCTGCAGGTTAATACCAGCGTCCGCTGTCCAGTCCGAGTACTCGCTGGACGTGTGGCTGTCCAAACAAAAGCAGTTATGATTACAATTTTGAGTTTCATCTTAGAAAACGGCCAATACAAAAACTTAATCAAGTAACTTGTTTTAACCTGCTTGGGGTACCAGATGGGTGAGGACCTAAGACAACACAAAGGAGTAACAGAGTTTTAACATGAAAGTCAATACTTGTCTGTCTGTATCATCATTTTTGTTGTTCAGGTCAACCCTTTTATCTGGTACGCTAAACAAGTTCAAACAAATTCTCAGAGTGACTCTCCAACAGGGTATACAACTTTATACCTTGAACTGTCACTATTCCACTCTTCATCATTGGAGGATTCCAGGTCACTGCCATCCAATTCATTGTCCTGAACACATTAAAAATAAAAACAGGAAACTGCTTGAAATACTCCCCCCCCCAAAAAACTCAGGTGCTTGTAAATTACACTTTTACCAAAGTCACGGGAGAGTGGAGAAGGTGATACCTCAGTGTGTACCTCTGAGCTTGCAGTCTCCTCTCCCTCTTCGCATGATAAATCGAGGTATTCATGCACGTCACTGCGGCCGTGACCTCGCTTCACAGTGGAAAGCTCATCATCTGAATCATCCTGAAGGGACAGATGGGACTGACTCAACACCAGTGCAAAGAAAAAAATGCTGACAATTGTTTCAGTTTTACATACACACATGCGCGTACTTGGAAAATGCTGTTGACTGAGTCTGAACAGTAAATGCATCAGGTTTATGGCTGTCTCAGATTTTGTGTATGGCACATTTTCACATGCACAATGACTAACTTTGGATCCTACACAGCCCCTTTAATGCAAATTGCAGACAGGTTGAAGCACAGCGCATACTGCAGGGCTCTAACTTAAGGGGGTCCCTAACCCTACGGAAAAAGAACATTAACCAGCGTCGATAAAAATTTAATATACAACTGTGACTAAACTAAAACTAAATTAATCTCTGACTTGTGTCAATGTAGAATTGCGCAAGAGTACTCAATTGTGTAACACACTGACATGCGCGCACACAGCGAGAAGATGAACCACGGCATCTGCAAGCAGTGCACCGGTCACGGCTGTCAGGCAGTTACAATAGCCTCCCAAAGCAGTAGTGGGATTTTGCCTTTTCTGGTGTCAACAGCAGCCACACTGGCTAATTTATAATTGAATCATTTCCATGGTGTTTTATTAGTGTCACACATCACTTTTAATTATCAATAAACAACCATTTTATAATTGAGTCAAATAGGCTTCCTACATCGGCAAAGAAAAAGAAACCTACTCGACAGCTGCTGTAGATAATGCGCCTCTTCTTGAAACTGTACAGAGCCACCTCTTCATCTCCTTTGGCTGTTCGAATGTCCTCCTGGTCCCTGAAAAACAAAAAAAACATTTAAAAATTAAGGAGGAAGTTTGAGCAAAAGAAATCTCATAATGTATGTCAACCACACTCTCGCACCGGTCACTTTTCTGTGCTACAGTTCATAGTCAGAAAGTCAGACAAAAATTCTTTCAGCAAGTTGTCAATGTGAATTCTGTTGGATATTATCTAAATATTGAATATATTGATTGACTTGTGTACACACTGTCAATCATCCAATATAAAGCACCAGAAAGAGCACAGACATTTCCAGTCACACACGTCTTTGTGTCTTCAGCTGAGGATGTGAAAGCTAATGATGCTATCTCAGGTCTTTACCCGTAGCTGCTGGGTGCCAGTTCAGGCACCACCACCCTGCGTCTCCACGCCTGCAGGTCTCTCTCGGTGGCCATCTGGCTGCGAGGAGCATTCTGGTGCATCTGCCGGACACCCTCCACCTGTCCGCTGCGGCGCAGACCCACATTAGGGGGTGACTGCACATCTGCTCGATCATTCACAGACACTGTAGTGACGGACAAATAACAAATATTAACTGTCTGTACATGACTGAGCACTATTTTCAGGGCATTGTGTGAAGCTTTCAAAATCACACCGCTAGCCTCCAACAGTATCCATCAATATGGCAGCTAAAGCAATCCAGTGCGGCACTGGTGGTGTATTGATACCTCTGCGTGGTGTGCTTGGTGCTGGTGCCAGGGCTGGGCCTTGTGCCTCAGCTTGTCCTTCTGGTCCCGCTCCAGCCCCCAGCACTGCCTCCGCCACAGGCTGGCTCTGCCGGTCCTGTTGCTGCTGGAGATGTCGGATGGCCTCGTCCAGAAGACTGCTGCGCCTTACTGCAACTTCCTCATGCTCTGCAGTCTGCTGACTGATCACCTGCTCCACCACCTCGCCATCACCTGAGGATGTCATCAAACAGGAAGACGGAGAGCATGAGTGGGATGGTAGAAGAGGTTCACACTGGTGGGCTGGTTAGAAAATGATCAAGCTTATTAAAGACATTGTAGCAGAAAAAACATGGTTCTGATACCCTTAAATCTATAGTTTGATTTATATATATTGATTTATAAATCAAAAAGTACATATCGCTCGTGAACTTTACAATGGGCTAATAATGGTCAAATTAAGGCCTGCGTGCGGTTAGTTTCATTCTTACTGGTGGCTACATATCCAAGCTGAGGAACCAGGTGCTCAGCAGCAATGTTCTCCCGCCCTGGGACAAGACGCTGGTACCTGAAAAATCAAGCAAAGACATTAGAATATTATAAGTCCTTTGAGATATATTTTAAATAGAACACAGCAGATGTTGAATTATACACAAAGATTAGATGTACAACAGGGACAGTGTGACTGTAAAGTAACTGAAAATCAACTGAAGAATTCAACTGCACTTCTCTACTTTGCCTTCTATTTCATAGCGGCTCTGGGGATTAAGCATTTGCATGGACTAAACATTCAAACACCTGAACCAGCAGACTGACTGAAGACCGTATTGCTGCTGTACAACCGATAGAAGGTCTACCTTGGTGGATGGGGGTTTCCATCCACGTCCACCAAGAAGGGTGGGGGCATGAGATGGGGCGCCTGCTGTGTCTGCTCATCCAGCACAAAGCCATTGGTGTCCCGGATCAGCGGTCGGTAGTCTGTGTGGAAGAACACCTGGTCTGGAAGCTGTGTGGAGGCCAGGAGAAGAAAGAAGAAGCAGCTTAACTTTAAGATATGGCTTCACCCTGCTGTTTTTTTTATGTTCATGTGATGTGGGATTATTCAGACTCACACACACACTTACATGCTTTTGGATGCCCAATGTTACATTTCCATACTATACAGGAAGCTTTTAAAGTGCATTCAAGGGTTATAACATTTTCTCAATCTGTACAACAAAGTAAAAAACAATTATCCCTAAAATGGCATTACTGTGGTTTTAACTCTGCAACAATAAGGAAGTGTTTGTGTAAAGATTTAAATGTGCATGTGAGACTTCTCCTTGCCTTCTCATACGGCTTGGAGCTGCCGAAGCCAAAAATGAGCAGATGGCCATGGGAGTCTGTGCAGGCAAAACGCTGGCCGTCGGGGGTGAATTTGCAGTCGAAAACGGCTCCGTGACCCTGACCCTCAATCTGGATGAGAAACACAAAATCACCAAACGTATAGAAACGTGTTAGCGAGGGAGACAAACTCAGGATTTTTTTTTTCTTTTTAAGATTTGATAATAATCACATCGTTTCCTTCTCTTAAGCACTTTGTGCAGAGAGAACAAAAACTACATAATAATTAGGCAGTCAGACTCGTCAAACAGCATACTAAAGGAAGGTGAAGGATTTTGAGAAATCCTGAAAAAGAGAAAAGAAACACCCGAGGCAAGGTACGCCACACAAATACATACTAAAGTCTGTGTTGTTACCGTGTTGCTTATTGCTGTGTTTTTCATTGTGTTGTGCATCATGGTGTCTCTCTAAAGGGTTCTTGTGTGTTCAACATGCTGCTGAACTGTGTTTATCATTATGTAAATGCAATGTTCTGATAGTGCTGATTGTTAGCGTACCATGTTGAAGTAGTGCTGTGTGTTCGTCCCTCGCAGCAGATCCCATATGAAGACATTCCCATCATGGCCGGCAGACAGGATGATCCTGGGATCAAAAGGGTGCGGTTCCAAGACAAACACCTCCGCCTCATGGCCCTGAAAACCATTTCCAGGTTATTCTCCGCTTTTAAAATCAATTTGAGGAGGTTAAGTTAGGTGGTTGTGATATCCACTATGCTCTATATTTTATTGAGAAACAAAAGATTGTGCACAATTACTTTAAGGATATGTAGCAGCTGTCCTGTGTAGGAGTTCCACACTTTGAGGAGATGGTTGTTAACAGCTGTGATGACTGTATTATCATGGCGATCCCACGCTACCATGGTGACTTTGGGTTTGAAGTAGCTTTCCTCTTCACTCATTGTTTCAGCACTGAGAGAGAAAAAAGAATCCCCATAAAATTAGAAAATACACAAGTATATTTTGCACCTCTCAAAATGTACTGTCTAATATGGATGCAGTTATTACTGAACACAAATGACAAGAAAAAAAAAAAAGAGTGGTGGCTTGTATACGAGGCTGTTTAGAAATGAAGCCCACGTTTCCCACAAATGTTCCCTTTGTTTCCTGTCGCAGTGTGCATGTTGCTACACGTTTCCCTTCCACAGCAGTACTCTTTTCCCTTTCACTTTGCTGAAAATAAACAAAACAGCAACACTATTTTGTACCAAAAAGAAATCCAGCAGATTTACCACAAAATCTTAAGCCTCTAATATCAACATACTAACAGACAGCGTGCATTTAGTGTGATCAAGTGTGACTTCCCCAGCTACATAAACAACTAACTAAACCTATGGGATGCTAACTTAACAGATAGTACAAGATTTTGGTGAGATAACCAAAAAAACGTTAATTACTTTAAACAATACTTGTGAAAGGCAGTGACAATGTGAAAATGCCTCTGGCAGAGGAACCAACTATGGAAACTGCCAATGAGGCTCCTTTATAGTTCCTCTCAGGGCTGACAGACAAGCTCCTGGTGGTAAACACTGTTTTCTTGCATTCTTTATTTTCAGAACATGGGCTGAATTATGCATAAAGCACCAAATGTTTTGAGTCATTCCAAGTTTGACACTGAACAAACTGTCCAGGAGAAGGTTTTGCTAGAAAGCTACAATGTAGAGAACCCAAAACCATGAGATTTTGTCTATCAAGCATGACGGTCTGGTGATAAACAGGGAGTACAAACTTAGGTCACCACGCAGAATAACAACAAAAAGCAAGAATTCCTTCTGCTATTTCCCATTTAAAAACCCCCTCAGATTAAATGTGCAGTAGCTAGTCTTATGTTGTTTCAAGCAGGTAGATCACGCTGAAATGTATTAACCTAAAATTCAGCAGCAAGGTCAGTGGGGAATAGAAAATATCAAGCCAGGGTACTTCATTCGAATAATACATTTAAAACCACAGCAAAGCTGAGAAATGCTGTGTTTTTACAAAATCGTTAATATCAGCGGGCAAAATCAATATCCAGAAATGATGATACTGCACGTCAAAATCCAACATCTTTCAGTCCAGAGCTGGAAGTGATGTAAAGTCTTCATGGCCCAATAACGACTGTTTTACAAGCAGGTGAGAGGGCTATGCTAAGACTTTACCTGAACATGCACCGACAGCTCTTTGAGGCGGCCCGGGCAGCACATGATCACACTTCATTTAGCAAATCTCCCAGATATGTTTTACAGCAAATGGTTCATGCATATCCTGTTGCTTATACTGTTTACATCGTCGTCCCACCACGTCTTCTTGACAAGGACAGAAATACTGAGGACACATCAAAGACATCTACAAAGAACTCAGCGCCACATCCACAATACTGTACAACAGCGAAATGTTCCTTACCCTGGAAGAGTGGCAGACATGTTGAGCAAGATGCACCTCCACTGCTGCCGCAGGTGGAGCTTCCAGATCCGCGCCGTTCCATCGCGACTTCCGCTCACAAACCTGAGACCAAACAGCAACACCTTGCACCATGACTGTATACACTGTTACATTTAACTCAGGATAGCTACTATGAAAATTCCATGGTGAGTAAGTCAAATTATTTTACTTTTACCTTTCACCTGAGTGGCAAAATTGGATGCTATCAACTTTGTCCTAGAGAGAGAGAGAGAGAGAGAAACATGGAGTGATTGCAGAAATAATGTTAATTTCAATGTGTCCTCTGTACATGCTGCACATCACAGTTTGTCTCTTATAAAGGTCCTCACCGTGTGCTCATGGAGCTCCGATATCTTTTCTGGACTCCCACTTCCCAAATAGTATATTCGGATGACATCATCAGTACTTCCTGTTGCTAAGAACATCCCACCTGAAAAAAAGTGTTTTAACCCAAAATTCAGATGTTAACTTTTATATCCGTAATTATTATGCTAGCTAGATGATAAGTCTGAGAACTGTATGCTAAAATGCATAAAGTAGCATATTATGTAGTTTGTTCAACACAGACAGCTTTGACATTCAACAGAACAGTCTACCTAAAATGACTTCATACCTGGACTGAAAGAAGAGCACACAGTCTGAACTCCAGGCCTCGGCCGCTCCGTAAATTTGTGTGGCCGATCACTTGAAGGAGAGTAGAGAACATGTTACTGATTTAATACAAAACAGGACAAAGTGACTACATTTTACTGACAGAAAAAGTGTATAGTAAAAAGTGTACACTAAAATAGAAACAGGGTTTTAGTGTAAACCATTTGCCCACCACAGTTAATATTTTAGCCACATTTGTAAGCCCTGCCTGCACATGCCCATTGGCAACCAGCAGTTTAAATACTTTATCTAGTTTTTACTTCTTTTAACAAAAATGTCAACATTTCATCTCAACTAACCGGCATTTCAACTTCAGGATGACAGGTCTGATTATGGTCAGGTTAGATGATAGATTAACATTATTTTGTTCATCCACACACCAAAACAGAGATTACTTAATTGCCATTTAGTTCAAGTCTCTCTAAATATCTTAATAGTTTCATTGTTTTATACTTTTACCTGGTTGCTTACTACACAACTTGTAAGTTTAGTTTAACAAAATAAAGCAGGCTCTTTGAATGCAGCTATATTAAGGAGCTGTATTACCAGAAAAAAAACACTGTCTACCCAGTTTGGCTGGTCTTCCTGTTTGAATTCCTGTTGTTCCTTTGAATCCCTAATACACTCTTCCCAACCTTTTTCTCCTTTACAAGAGCTTTTAAAAAAAACATTTCCTCATAATTAGCCACACAGAACACATTTGTGAGAAACATACACACAATCACAAATGAATACTATAGTTTCATGTTAAACACAATTCAACATTTAATACTGTTTTTACTAATTAGATTTTTTTTTAAGTTTAAAAAAAACTGAATATTTGTGAATGTCACCAATTCAAACACATTTAAAACGGTCATTTAAAGCAGCACTCACCTAAAGTTGATGTTGTTGACGTCCCACTGCCAGAAGCAGACGGTAGCATCAGTTCCAGTGGACAGCATGTAACGTTTTGAGCCCTTGGCAAACGGTGAAAACTGAAAACACAAGATGTTCACAGATCAGGCACATGAACTACACCACCTAAAACCATCAAAATCAGACATGCATTCTACATGGAGGGTTTAATGTCCCGGTCATGCAAAAATCCTACGCCAACATGCAAGAGCAAGGTAAAATACATTTTTTTCTGATCTTGAAATCTTGACAGTTTGACATAATTTACAATGGCTGACTGGTTCACTGGACCAGAATAGTTTCTACTGCCTTCAGGCCAGTGGTCCATCTATAATATCTGGTTTGACAAGACGGACATGGAAAGCAAACGGAGAGAGAGCAAAGACAATAAAGGTAACAGTAAGTATGTTCCCATCCACCCGGCATCATGTGCGAAAATACTTATATATACTTGGCAGAGGCAAGTTGCCATAGCGATAAAGACAAAATGCAATGAAGACCGATGGGAACAGATTGTTAGAATAAAACAAGACCTGCCACGACATCATCTTCTCATTTTATTTCAGGAAGTGTCAATGCAGCAAAACCATATACTGCCACCAAACGTCTAAAGCATCTGCTCCATTAAAACAAAATGGCATATAAAACAATTCCATTAAAATAACAAATTCCGTCATAGGTGGACAACAAAAAAACTATGTTCTTAATTATGTCATCTTTTCTGCCCTTTTAAGAATATGACCATAGCACTAGTTGAGCTCTCAGTTTTTTCTATTTTAAACATGCATAAATTATGCAATACTTAAGAGTTAAGTATTGCATAATAGAAGTTGGTGAAATTTTTTTGCATTGAAATTGTGATAAATTACTTTTGTATAGAAAGAAACCTGCTCTTCTTTGTCTTTTAAAAACACATGCCAGCTCAGCTTTTACAATAACAGTATATTATCATGACAGAGATCCCTTTACCTGTAGGGAAGTAATGGATCCACTGTGCCCCTGCAGCACAGCCACAGGAGCACAGGTACGAAGGCACCACACTCGGATGGTCTTGTCACAGCTTCCTGCGGCAATTAGTGTGTTCTCATAATTAACCGCCAAGTCTGTGATCTCTGCAGAGTGTCCTCGCAACGTTGAATGAAGCCTTCCATCAAATGAAGACCAAATCTTCACCAAACAGTCATCCGAACCCTGAGAGAGAAAAATGATAACTTCTACTTTAATATTCTACATTAGAAGACAAGTCTGGGGCACAATGGTAAGATGGTGGCCTAGCACATATCATTACAGTATGTACAGTCACAGCAAGCGTGTAAATAAATGTGCTGCGTTTCTCTACTTTGATAATCAGTGTTTTAAAAGAGCAAAAGCAAAACTACACAGCACGTTTTAAATAGAGGGTTTATAGAGGGATGTATGTTGACAAGTTCCATCTTACTGTGAAGATCCTGAGACCGGTGCGATCAAATGCGATACAGTACACTGCAGACAGATGCCCCAGGATCCGCCTATGCAGCCGCATGCGCTCATAGTTGCTGACGGGATTGATGGAGCTGAAGCGCTGCGCTCCCGTCAGCTCTCTCCCTCGATGGACCTTCACTGTTGATGATAAGATGCCAATCATCAGAATATAGTGATGTAATTACAGAGCTGTAACAAGACTGGGATCAACATAAATACAGTGGGTGTGAGATATATTTACTCTAATGTGGGCAGGAGTGGAGGGGCATTATTCTCACAGGATGAAATAAACGCTGTTATTTTTTGGCTTAACAAGCACATAAATGTATCATCTTCCAATAAACCGCATGCCTCTCAACACAGCACCAAATACAGTTTTAGTTTAGTTTGTCCCTCTCACTAACTTGCTTTATCTCTTTTTTGATTCTTACTGTGTCAGTTTCATACATTTGACTTGAACGTCAACAGAATGAAACAAAACTGCCATCCACAATTTAAATGTGATCCCTTGACAATAATATTGCTGCTGCTGCTCTAAAGTCTGGTGCATCTGGTTTGTATCTGTTTCTATGGGAAAGAACAAAATATCAGGGAAACATCACCACTCCATAAGGTTTTTTATCTGGTTCAAGTTCTCGCTGCTTCAAAGTGAAGTTGTTTCAAGCATTTAATGAGGTCAATTTGTAGTGCATGTCCTCTAAAAAGCTTACTAAACGGATTGAGTAACTTCAACAGGATTTCTTTAAATAAAATCAAAAAAGCCTACACGTGTATCATGTTCCCTGAGGAAGGAAAGGGTTTAAATAGAAAGCACTGTAGCAAACTGGCGTAACAAGAATCTTTGCTGCAGTGTGCAAATGATAAATGCAGGAGCAAACAGGAATTGTCAGAAATGCTGAAGAATCGGGCGGGTCAAGTATTGAAATAATTATAATTCCACACAAACTTCTAGATGAAATGATGACTTATGATCAATATAATTGTCAAGTCAACATCAACAACAAACACTGCTGTAACAGACCACATCAAGGCAACCAATCTGGCTAAGTCATAGCACCAAACTGATAACAGCCTGACAGAAAGCCTTCTACTAACATTTGGACGGGGAAAAGAGAAATACACATTGTATTACACAGTATGTACAGTGTATAACCTATCAGTCCTTAAAGACTAAATGAGGATTTGAATTCCTCAGAACTTAAAATGCATGTTACCTGATTATTAAATCCAGCACACACACAACATGCATGGTTAGTAGGGAGAGGCATCTACATGTATTGGGTGAGGCCAGGCCTTACCTAAGTGTGGAGGTTTCTTGCAGTTCAAAGGCCTCTCTGGTGGTCTGCCCCGGTGAAGGGCTGCATATGATGAAGCTTTAGACCGCACACTGTCGCAGTCTGAAAAACAAAACAAAAAGCACAGGATGTTTCAGCTGATTGCCAGCTGCGTGTGGGAAAAGGACAGTATCAGTTCTGGCGCCTGCAGAAACCACAAAACTATTCAAACCTTTGTACTATGTAAAAACTCAATATTTATCCGTGTAAGAAGCGTGGATAATTTCCATACTACATAGACAGTATGAAGAGAAAAAAGCTTATTATAAATTTCTTCTAGAAATACCGGTATACCTTTTGCGGTCCTAAGCATCGACTGCTTTCCGGACCCCAGGAGAGAGTATACACCTGGGACACATGATGGGACCTCTTTGTCAAGAATTGGTCCAATCTGCTTACATATCTGTAGCAAATGGTCTGGTGCAATATGTCTGTTGGCTGCAACCTGTCAGGGCAAACAGAGACAGCGCAATGACATGACACTGAATACGGATCATGACGGAAACCAAATCAACAAGTTTGATAATGAATGAGACTAAACAATGCCAAACAGCTGTCTTAAATGTAAAGATTTGCTGCTCTTTGTTTTTATGTCACTAACGCAACATATGTTAGGGTTTTAGACTGTTGGTCTAAATGTGAAGGTTGGTTGAACCTTGGGCTGTCTTGTGACTTGTGATCATCACATTTCACAGATTTTATATTTTTATAGAAACAATATACCAGAAAAATACAGATTAATCCAAACAAAAATAGCTGTTAGTTGCCATAATACAGATTAAATATATACATCATTTTTTTGCAGAATAATGTATTTTATGTAATATAGGATTATGTCTGAAAGATTTAAGTTAAATGTGTAAATGTGCTTTGATTGTTTTCAAGTCAAGAACACTGCTCACATACAGTGTAAAATAAAAACGATCTGGTAAAGTTGACTTCATATGAAGTAGCAACAGAGTAGAAACTAAAACATTTATTATGTATATTGATTGATTGGAGACTTACATGCATATGTAGAACTAACGGTATGCATTACACTAGTGTGTTGTTGTTTTTCTGCAGCCTGCTTAAACAGTTTTGTCTGGACAAATGTCTGACAGGATAGTTGGTGGTTTCATGTGCTTCTCAACTCATATTCCTAGAGGCGTGGCTTCTTGTGCATATGTTTTTCTTTTTATGGACCAATCGCAGCGCAGGTCACATGCAAAACCACGCAGAGACAGCGCATGTCGGTCTCTGATTGGCCAGTGGAGCCATCTCGACGTCGCAAGAAGCCGAACTACCCACCCTATCTGCAGTACAACAGTCGGGGCTAAATAATATTAAACCCTCTACCCAAATACCTTTTTCTGAGCGACCAAACCACAGTTCATTCAAAAATTTAAGTCAGTAGGAGCGAACTGTGGTCCTGTCAATTATTCCAACTCAAGGAAATCCAACAGTAGTCCACCAGGGAAAAGAACAAAGACCGTAAACAAGAACAGAGCATGGACACGGAGTGCCCCTGTCACAAGACAATAACAACCGGCGACAGTGAACTTGATATGTGAAGTTAAATCTCACCACATCTTCATATGTTCTCGGGTGCTCGTTTCCCAGCCAGTCCAATCTCCCGGGTAAGAGCTGTCGAAAACAGAGTTTGGTAAAAGCGGAGTCACCACAAAAAAAAAAAAAAAAAAAATACCAGCAGGTACACATTAAGCTAGTAAAAAAAACCCGGGTGATGTCAAACGAGTGAGACGTACAGCGGTATTAAAAAGTCGACTGAGTCAAGTTTTATACCCAGACTCGGTCAACACCGACAGATAGCAGCTAGCAGTTAACAAGCAGCCGAGGCAGCAGGGATACACACCTGATATTCCTCTAGTTCGCTCGCCAAGACCTGCGGTGGATTAAAAGGCGATTCAGATTAGATTGCCTCTATTAACTCTATTACGAACTAGCTAGTCAACTATTTTGAAATACAACACACTGTGCCCGTCAAGGCACGCCAGCTCACCTCCGCCGCTCTCCGACATGGACCCGTTGTTAGAAACCGAGAAATCAAGTAATATAGCTCTGAAATTTAACAGTGAGGACATTAACCGTGAGAAAAAAAACACTTGGGATATCAATTAGCACGAGCGATATCGTTGTAAATGAAGCTATGAATTGGGGTTACTTCTGCGGCTTACCCGACTCAAGGAGCGAAATGTTCCGATTTTTGGCCATTGAATCGGCCGTGATTTGGAGAGGTGAAATAAATTTGAGGCTAACTTTATGACTACAGAGAATAGGATATATTTATTTAATTTCGGTTACACCGCTCTGACCCCCTCCACGGTTGCTCCCGCTTTCTATTCAGCCTGTTTGCAGTCGCCATTGGAAGGATGAGGCCTCAGCGATACGACTTACTTCCGCCACAGCGGAGTAACACAGGAAAAAGGGGGTGGGGAGGAGCACTCTCAACAAAAGACAGAACTGAGCGTTAGCCTATGGGATAGCAACATTAGCATTATTTGAGTGTAACAGCGGGTATTGATACGATCCCAACCCCACGTGTAAACAAAATAATTAATTAATGATAAAAAATCAAATAAAATTATACAGGCTACAGGAATCAAACGGCCGCCCCCTTTTTAACTGACCAAGGTCGCGAGGTCTGCTCATGACGTCATACGCAATGGTTCCCAACGTGCTTCACTAATCTCTTGATTGATACACTTTCTTTATCAATTTTGAAAAAAATATCAAATCATTCCTTTAGGGGTGGGGGCAAAACAGTACTATTATGTCGTTAGTAAAATAATTTCTTTTGCATTCAAGTGAATTTTATAGTTTTGGGTATTCATATATTAATTATTGGATATTATAAATGTTAGGACAGCGGTTCCCAAGCTACAGTGGTGGAATGTAACCAAGTTTACTCAAGTACTGTACTTAAGTAGACTACAAATTTGAGGTACTGGCGCTTGAGTTTTTTCTTCTCATCCCACTTTCTACTTCTACTCCACCAGAGTAAACTACTGTACTTATTTTAAATTATTTTGAGGTTGTCACTATTGGTTGAACAAAGCATTGTGAAGGTGTCACTTTAAGCTCTGGGTATAATTGTGACGGCATGATTGTGTTAAATTAATGATATTAATGTGTGTCAGTGGCAATAAAGAAAAATTAATAAAATACAAAGTTCTCTTAAGTCGTTGAAAAGGATTGAGATACAAATTGAATTGAATTCATTTGATACAGTTGAAGCTCTCATAATTCACTACGGGCCATGACCTGTATTGAGGAGGCTTAAGGTTGGGAACCAATAAGGATATTGTTTATAGCCAATAATACCACTATTAAATATATTACTGCAGAATAACTCAAATGTGATTCAAAATTTTTAAAGGACAAGTTATAGGCAGTCCATGAGAGAAACCAAAATGGTTTAGTGAACATTCATTATCATTATCAGAATGGCAAAGTGACCAGAGGGTCCAAATGCCCTGTGAGGAAAGTGTTTGTGGTAATTGTTACTTTGCTAATTTGACTGTATAGCACAACTGACCTAAGAGCTTCAAAGTGGGTGCTGCTTCATTACCCCAAACATTTTTTTTAAAAAAGACTCAAGGATCTTGAGGCCCTGCATATAGTTTCAAGCCCTTTAGTGTTACAGCAGAATTAATGTTTACACGATGCATTTCAAATGTATTTAATCAAGCTACCACACAGAAAACCTGATGGAGAACCTCTGCAAACATTTTTTTTCCCAGATTCCTGGGTGTGATTATGCTATCAAATTTCACTGAACATATTTTGTATAGTTTGGTAGAACAGAATAACAATATGTATTTAACACCATATTGTTGACACGCACTACATTTGAAGAGTTGAATCAGCCAATAACCATGCTAAAAAGCCCATTCTAAGTTTACGTACCAGTAAAACTGCAGACGAATATGCACACACACAAACATTTAGCAGATGCTTTTATCCAGCGCAACTTCCAAACTCTGGGGTCCCCAGACATGGGGCGTGAACCCACGACCCTGAGATCAATCTAATTACCAATTAGGCATTTAAGAAATCTACCCACCTATTTTAGGTTAATATCCCCAAGATTAGGGAAGCAATTAAAAATAGCAACTCAAATTACTGTATGCAGAAATACATTGTATCATTGAAAAGCAATTAAATACTTAAGAGAAATTCCCACTTTAATTGGCATTTTACACCATTCATAACAAAGGAAACTTTTTTTTTTTTACATTTTCTTTAATATAAAAAGGAGGAAACTGTACATTGATAAAGAATCCCAAAACCACAATGGATCTATAGAACTGCAAATATAAATCCATTTTGGTGACTGAAGTGAAAATACCTTGAGAAGTAATGCATTTAGTTTTGAGCACAACTGAGAATATGGATCAATTTAACGGTCCTAAAGATGTACCATCACTGACTGCAAAAAAAATAAAAAAAATATTCGTCCCGACCGATTCCAGCACTAGTGACCATGATTAAAGTGAACGTCGCGAACGAGACTTACCTAGCATAGAACACAACTCTCAAACTTCCAATCAACCCTATCAAACACATAGTATTACGACGTATTCAATTCCAAAAATAGTACAAGTTACAAAAATGCCTCAAGATGCCTCGGGAATGTCTCAGGTAAACTCCCCTGGAGTTGAACATCAAATACCTGATATAGACATGACTGCATGTCATATGGAAAACTACAACCTAAAAAATAATAAGCCAGAGAGACCAAGAAAATACAAGTACAATGAAAAACAAAAACCCCCCAACATAATGACCAAAACTTTCCCTTCACAGAAGCCATGAAATTGAATGGAACTTGAAATATATTTTAAAATGCATTTCTGCATCCCTAAAAACATTGCTGTCTTATGAAAATAGTAGATAAAAATAATCTCTGCATTGTACAAGAAAGGAGTTGCGGGGAGCATTGGCAAATGAGTTTCGGGGTGTCACTCCTACTCCGCTTCTTTTTCCTCCTCTTCAGTCTCGCCCTTCTTTTCATCCGCCTCATCTGCTGCTGCAGCCGGCTGGAGGGTTGAGAAAACACATCTCATCATCTTGGTTTTCTCTCTGATCATTGCTACAGTGTAAATTTCACATGTTAAGAGCCACGAAGACACAAATGTGTTATACCTCCTCAGCTTTGGCCTCTCCGTTTTCTGCAGGAGCATCTTCTTTATCTTTCTTAGGTTCTTCTTTCTTCTCCTCTGGCTTGGCCTTTGCTGCCTCTTTCACCTTTTTGCTCTTAGGAGGTGCCTGCCATGTCAAAAACAAACCAATCAGCATGAAACGCACTGTCAAATTAGTGCAACAGAATAAAACTGCATGTTAAATGAATACAGTGCTGTTGTACACTGGCAATATTTCTCCTTTTACCTTTGTCTTTTCTGGCTGAGGTTCTGGCTCCGTCTCTCTCTGTAACACACACAATTATGTGTCATATTACGCCAACAAGATATGCATAGTGCAATAGTGGTACACAGTGGAAAGCTCTCATAGTGATCATGGGGCAGAATCATTCCAATAAAACACAGTTTACAATAGTCTGATTATAGTAAACAATATAGTAGTCTTTTCATACACGTGAACATATAATAGGAATATGTTTTTAATACCACTGTAATTCTATTTTATCTTTAATCCCATGTTACCGTGCCTCGCAGTTAACCAATTGCTTCCAGCTGGCTACCTGAAGCCGGTGCTGCGTTCAAAATGAAATCATGATGGGAAAAAGAAAGTAATATTCTCTCAATGAATATCGTACTGTCCTCAAAGCTCATAAACTGCCAGAAACAAGCCACCGAGATACTGCAGCAAAACTTTGTGTTCCTCGGGCTACAGTAAGTACTAAGTTAAGTACAGTAATTTCATTTGAAAAGCGTTTTGAAACATCTCTACTGTATTTTGAAAGGGTCAATAAAATTAAGTAAAGAGCAAAACGGTGTGTTTTACTACATAATTATAGAAATGTCAATTAGATGGTAATCTGCATGTGGAACAGACGTGATCACTATAAGAGGTTTTCACTGTAGTAAAATATGTCATGGTCTGGACTGTAACACTTACATCTGCCAACCTTTGAGACTTCCTCCTTGGCTGAAAAGAACATAGGATGTTAATTCAGTGATTTGAAAGCACTGATACACATAATACAGAATCAGACCACCACAAATACTGCCACAGTACCTGTACATTTGAGATTTGTCAGTTACAAACAGACAAACCAAGAAATGCTGCGTGACTGTACTTTATATTGTCATCTTGGGGGCAAAAGTGAAACACTGCATTCTCACATCCATTCATTATCTTTAACCGCTCATCCTTGGGGGCTGTGCAGCTCCTCAATGCAAACAGACTGACCAGGTTTGGACCAGAACCTCAACATTAAGCCCATCTGATAACACAGTGATCCTTAGAACCTCAGCTTCTCAATTGCAGGATTAAAACTGGGCTGCACTGAACGGTGTAAAAAGAAACGCTGAGTCAGCCAAGATCTTCTCTTTGTCTTGGGCAGGAGAACACAATGTTCATTTGGGTGCCAGCTGGAGTGTCAAGACTTGAACTAACCTCTGCACTTGCATCCGCTTCCCCTGTAGACTGCAAGAGAAAGAGAGGGAGACATAAATTAATAAGGCAGGACCAACAACCATTCATGAGTGAGCTAAAGTGGGTGTGTAATGCAAAGGGGGATGGGCACCTCTCCCTCCCCTTAAGTCACAAAGAAATTATGCAATCTAAAAGTGGGGAGGGGAGTGCGACACGTTTCTACATAAAAAAAAAAAAAGGTTCGGCCACTTCTAGTTTATTCCCGCCAAGCACCATCCACCAGACTAATGTTTTTCTTAAGTAAGCATGGCGCTGTAGCTACTTTAAGAAGGAAGTAGGGTCGCTCCACCTCCACACATCAATGCAATGAATCGGCTTTGTGTTCTCAACGTGACTAGACATCAGCCCAATTCCATTAAAAAAAAAAAACTTCCCCGACGTGATTACAGAGGCTTCGGTTAAAACGACCAGATGTGTCGCTGTCTTTTCCAGAGTATATCAGCTGCCATGACACTCTTAAAGAAAAGACTGAACACCTCAGGGGTGAAAAGTACGCGCAGACAGAGGTCACAATCTCAACGGTGCGAGCTGCAAATGCGCACATAACTCGACATAAACGAAGTGCAGATATCTGCCTGGTAGTAACGCGTACAACACACAAGTTCACATATTCAGAGGCATTTACGCAAGGAATTTCCTTGAAATGGCAACCTGTTTGTCGACGGTGGTTACACCTCTTTGTTTGATCCCAGCACGCAGTGAATTCAAAATAGTATTTAACCACAGCCATACATTTTAGCAACGGAACCACTGAGTATTCGCATTAAGAAACCATGCGATTAGCAAACTTGTTCGATGGAAAAGCGTGTATGGCCGTGCTAAGTAAAAAGGCGCCACTTCCCTGTATCAACAGGGTGGACACGACGGACCTGAGCACGGCAAAGGTGGACTTCGTGCACGCACATGGACACACTGTAGAACGTATTTATAACGTTACATTATAGCTCGTGCAGTGTAGAAATGGAAATACAGCCGGTGCATTTTAACTAATGTTAATAAATATCATAATCCACATAATATACACATTTTAACTTACTTTTTTCCTTCCCATTGTTGTTTAGGTTGTGCGGTAGCGATAAAACAATAGCACGGCCTTTTACAGTTTAGGAAACTAAATGAGTCAGTCCTACACCTCCTGAGCAGTCTGTAACTTAACATAAACGTCCGAGCAGTACTAGAACTAGCTCAATCCGGATTGGATCCCCTACTTGGTATATTTTATCCCTTATCCTACCAACCTACCGGGAGGAGTCATCCCCCGCCCCTTGCTTCCAGTGATTGGCTTTGAGCTCGAAGCAGCACATTTTTGAACCATAACATCTTACCTGTGTGGGCAGCATTGTATGCCAATCAGTCCACCCAGCCAACTCTCACTTTTTAATCACGGGCTCGGGCTGTTCCCAGAGTCTGTGGTGTTCAAGATGTGGAAATTAAATGCACGACAATGGCGACCATGTAAATGTTTTGAGGGGTTTTAAATACGTGTTTATAAATATAATACATTAGCAGGCATATCAAGTCTTAAATGTTGCATTCCCCACTGTGTCACATTGTCTTGTCCTTACTTGCATTTATGAAAGCCTTTAAAAAGTCTTATAAAATTTGCAAACACCCTGATTATAACCACGCACTTTACCAAATTACAAATTACTACAATTCTTATGATCAACATATTGGACTAAATGGGCTCATTGGTGCTGTGTTAAAATAGCCTTGTCATGTACCTTTAGCATAACCTGAATGACCAAGTACTGTGCAACTGTGCTGTAGCACGGCAGCTCCACAGCTGCAAAAAGGAGGTTGACTGCAGGAGGAACAAACATGGCGACTGGCTATGCGTGGTTTCTTGTGCTGGGGTCGGTTTTTCTGTGCAATCTCATGAAAACACTCCTGCCGACAATATCCTCTTTCGTAAGTAGTGGCTGTTGTTTAGATATATGACGTATTTGCCTTGAACGCGGATGGTATAGCTATATATTATGAGTATTAGTGTAATTCCTGTAGCCCGGTCTCACAGGCAGCAGAGAAATGTTGACTAGCTTAGCTTAAATGTAAATTCAAGCTAATGCATAATGCTACATGATAGCTAGCTAGCAACGTAGAAACAACGTAGCTGTTCTGCTAGTCAGAGGGTGGGGTTTTCTCGATGTCCCGGTACAGTCACTGCTACATATAAGGGGGACACGTTTTAGTGCTGCACCATTGTTCAAATGTAAACATACGACTGTAACGTGAACGTTGTGTATGTATTTACAATATAGCGTTACTGCTAAAGATATCTCACCAAAATGTAGTTTAAAACTCTGGGCAACATTCATTCATAGATGAACACGTTAAAACTTTATGGTAAAGCATCTGCATCCATAAACAGTAGCCTACATTACTGTGAAAGTCACCCAGTCTCTGTGTTTTCTCTTTCCCCCCCTATTTTCAAGCTGTCAAAGATGGTGCAGAAGGATGCTGAGCAGGAAAGTGAGATGAGGGCCGAAATCCAGGAAATGAAGAAGGAGCAGTCCTCGATTAGCATGATGGATGAATTTGCTAGATATGCCAGACTGGAGCGCAAAATCAACAAAATGACAGATAAGCTGAAAACACATGGTGAGAGACAGACATAGTTATTGTGACCCCAGCCCCAAAATGAAGTTCAATACAATAGCAACAGATTGCCTTTGAGAAGCTGTATTTACAGCGCAGTAGACCATTAATGTATTGAATTCACAACATCAGGAACATCTAGCAATAACGTACAGCAACACTACAAACCAAGACCTCTAAATACCAATCAACCTTTCTCTGAAACTGAACATAAGCTTTGGAAAGGGAGCATTTAGCCTATTGCAGGGCTGTTGTTTTGTATTGGTGCTCCTGTTATTTAGTCCATCACATATGGTTTCACAGATTCTCCCCAGTCACTGTTACTGTAAACGGCACATATCGAACCTTGCGCACCTGTGAATGTCTAGCAGATTCACACATTAAACCCACCAGCCGCAAAAAGTGGCAGGAGGTTTTGGATGACATACTTGCATAGTATTCACTCTCAGCCACAGGATCAGCTTATGCAGACAGGAAGTGGCTAAACAGAATTTCTGTATGATGCGCATGTACAGCTCAGATTGTTTTTGTGGTGATATTTTCTTTCTTTAACTTTACAGTCACAGTTTTAAATCTTGCTCATAGTGTACTCTGTAGGATTTCAATTATACCAACCAATCACTGTTTTACTGTGCGTATGATTCCCAAACAATGGACTCATTTAAGGGGAAGTCTTTTTATGAAAAGCCCAAAATGAACAAAAGATTTACTTAATGTAGCATATTGATATTTCTTACATAATGTATTTTTTTTTTCAAGACCTTACAAAGAACACACTGTTATGACACTTGCCATGTTTCCATGTGACTGGGTGAAACCATAATTGGAATTGCACAAAAATAGGTGTTTAACCTAGTTTCTGAATCTCTGATGTTTTTCAAATAATGAAGTAAATTCAACTCTGCAGTTTTAAAGGAACTGGTGTAGACGGCTGCATCGTCACCATGAAAAAAAAAGTATTGAGTCTAACAGTTATGTATTTCCTCACTTTTGCAGTGAAATCAAGAACAGCACAACAAGCCAAAATGAAATGGGTTGTGAACATTGTCTTTTATATTCTGCAGGTAGGTGGAAGCTGTAAGTAGAAGCATTTAATTGTATATTTTGATGTAACTATGAGACCCACACAAAGAACTACTTCAGTACCAAACATGTAAGCATGATATAAAATCTACAGTTAAGTGCTTTCCATCTGACAATTTTGGAAATACAATGTAAAAGTTGATATTTCAAGTGTATTGACAAACTAATATAATACCTATTACGAATCATACAACACCTTTTTCTTTTTGTTAGGCTGCTCTGATGATCTCTTTGATATGGAAGTACTACTCTGATCCAGTGACAGTGGTCCCCAGTAAATGGATTGCTCCTGTGGAGCGCCTTGTGGCCTTCCCAACAGGAGTGGCGGGTAATCAATCTGTTTTTCATCTTTGATAGACTTTAATTTAGAAACAATACATATAGCACAATATATAACAATAGATACAGGTAGTTTTTTTGGTAATACAACAGAATTTGGGTATACATTGATAACAAAACTACATTCCTTTCATATACATGGATTATGTTTGTACTAATTCAAACACAATGTTGTGTACTTTCGTCTTGTCATCAAGCTCAGGCTGTTTATCCACGGTTTCTTTCCTTTCAGGTGGAGTGGGAATCACATGCTGGTTGGTGGTTTGCAACAAAGTAGTTTCACTGGGTCTCCATGCCGTCAGCTAGAGACTCCAGCCGAGTTAAATGCACTGATTTTCTAACTTATTGCTACACATTTTGTTGATGAAAGCCACAGTTTTGTGTCATTTTCTTTTGTCAACTGCTTTAGATCAACATGTAAAAATGCAGAGCATTTTGGCGTTGGCTGTTTCAAATTCCAACAAAGGGTTTTGGTTATGTTGAATTTTGTTATTTTTGTCTTGATGATTTAGTTTTAAGTAAATTGTGAGGATGTTTTGACTGTATATTATTTAAAAAACGTATGATGTGGAAATGTTGAAATGCCTTTTTAAGAAAAGACAATACCAGAACAGCTTTTATTTGTTGTAATGTTATAAATTGGGATTTCACTAGAAAAACAAGTCAGTTTTCTTGAAGTAGAATTGTATTGGATGAAAACTATGTAGATGGATCACAATGGGTCAACTTTTTAATTGTTAATTTAGAGAAATACTTGAGTATGAGAAAATCAATTCGCTGCCACTACAGTGAACATCTCCCTCATCCTTTTCCCCCTATGGCAGCTGGAAGGTATAGGTGTATCTGGGCTCTTCAGCAGCCTGCTTTTTCTGTAAACTGCCCTTTACTTACTTCCTGCTCCACCTCTGCCAGATTTCCCAGCTGGTAGATGAAGGCCATGAACCCCACTGCTGACGGTCTCCACCCTCATTGGGCTCTTGGTGCTTTCACAGGGATTAAAGTCTGCACTGCTGTAGGCAGGTCTTCCACTGTGCAGGTTCTCGATAGATTGTTTGAAGGTGTAGTTGCGTCTGATTTCGGGGAGCTTGCATCCTTTTCTCTTAGGTTCAGTTGTATTCAGAGAGTTTTCCAAAATGTAGGACACCTCGCTTTCATGTTCTTGTGTTTTCTGGTCTTTCTCTAACACTTGTGGGGCCTCTGATGCTTCCTTTTCTTCTGAAAAGTAGTCTCCCTCAGTTTGACGTTCTGGGCTCTCTCCTGAACAACTACTCTGCTCACTGGTGTCTGAAAACAAATCTGAAATTTTTTTTGAAAAATACTGAATGACCTGAGAAGAAAACACATTTCATTCCATTACTAAGACCCCATCCTAAGTTTGCTCTTGATGGTGTTTGTCTTGTTTGCATATCCTGGAGAGATTTATTTGTGGATTAGTACTACCAAGGTTTTTCTTTTTTCAATAACTTTATAAGTGTGCATTGCCAGTAGTGTTATTTTGATATTATGGTGTTTATGTGACATGATTAATTAAGTGCTTACCTGCACATGTCTCAATATCCTCTTGGTGATTTTCTTCCAACGTGACATTTGCAGAAACCTCTGTTTCTGGATTTTCTACCACAGGATCCTGCACTGGGTTGAAACATGACTGAAATGATACACAGGCATTATTAGTATATGAGAGCAAATTCTTAGTGTTTGGATTATGAAACAAACTCATAGAGTTAAGGAAACATATCCAAATGTCCTATTGTCTCAACCTGTTTTTAAATAAATCAACAAACGAGTAAAATGGGGTATAACATCCCTAAAAATATACACAATATCAGAATCATATACCCAGTCCACAGAGCTCTCCTGCTCTTCCAGTCCCTCTTCAGTCTCAGTATATTCAAACTCTAGAAGACTTGCAGTCTCAGTGGGGCGAAGGACTAACCCATCAGTTTGAACCATTTTGCTTTCTTTGCCTGTAAATCAGAAAAGACTGTCAGATTAAAGCCACTAAGTGACAACAAATAAGATGTGAGTTAGAGTAGCTTGTTATGTTTGCATACCTTTTTTGGTAGGTCCTTTTAGGAATCTATGAGAGTAAATATTGTGTGTTTCAAGTTCTCTCTCTCTATTCTGTATAGGAAACAAAAGATATGCCAATACATAGATATCTGATATCTCTCTTACATGAGCAGTTACGTTTGGAATATGATTCAAATTGAAAAATATTTTAAAATCTGCCTGCACAATGCTTGCATAGAACTTTAATTTATATTTTTTTGTTTTCTCAAAGTCATTGGTGACCGCTAAGCAGGACGCACATCAAACACGCATTAAGTCCCCTCCCCAGTATCAGTGGTTGGCTAATGGGCAATCTTTTGTGGAAAATATTGATCCGGATATCTAAACCAAATTCTCCAACAAATGCTTAATCTGAATTGAATTAGGCAATGCTTAATGTTGTTATTGTGGCATTCAAACTCTGTGGAGCTGCTAGTAGATTAGGACATAATGTGAAAGACACTGCTACCATCACAGAAGACAGAAACATGCTAAATAAACAATACGTATCTTAACAGTGACTATAAGACATGTCTAATGCTGTAAAGAATATTCACTGGGAAACAGCTCTTTGCAACTCACCTCAATTTCCCTGCTTAGCTTATGTATTTGTGCTTGCAGATAGCAGGATATCTTTATCGCCTCTTTGCTCTTTCTTTGTTCAGTGACTATTTGGCGATTGAATGAGGCTTGGCACAGCTCAAGATTCCTCTCCAAGTTCTATAATATGAGACAAAGTGAACAAAGAAATAAAATAACAAAACATCCAGTATATATCTATATGAAAAAGTGTCCTCAGAAACTCTGTTATGATATGGCGCTATATAAAGAAAACTGAATTGAAATGGAATTGAATATTGGTGTTAAAATAGGCCTATAATCTACATTTTTATGCTGCGACTAGGAGCTCTGAAGGATGTGATACACACTTCCCCACACATATCTAACAGTCTCTCCCATTCTCCTGCATCTCCATACCAGTATCCTCTTGTCCTTCTCTTCCAGCGCGACAGTGGCCTTGGTCAGCCTGAGGGTCAGTTCCTCCCTCTCCAGCAGGCTGTGATCCTCGCTGAGCAGCTGCAGGTGCTGGAGACGGGCCTTTGAGTTTAGCAACTTGTTTTCTGTGACTCGTAGCTGCCTTGCCAGATTGTCACGGCAGGTGTGGGTCTCGCGGAGCAAATCCTGCAGGACTCGGGCTTTGTTGTTGTGCTTGGTGAGGATCTGGGAGTAGGGGTGGCGTCATGATAATGTGAGGAATGATCAGAAAACTGCTGTTATTACTGTTGGGATACAGGAGAATTGGACAAACCATTTTCTGCCTGGAGAGATGAACCAATGAATAATATATGGGAGTAGATGTAAAATGCATGGTTCACAGAGATAAAAGCATTCCGACTTTTAAGGATGAGTACCCAAAAGCCCCGTTGTGGCAATGATTCAAAACTGACTGAGCAGTGAGGTGCCAAAGGGGCAACACCAACCAACCAACCTGTGAGAGGCTCCCCTCGGAGTCTTGGTAGTTCTGCAGTGCCACCGTGTGGCGATGCTGGACTCTCTTCAGCAGCTTATTTTCAGTCCAGGCCTCGCTCAGCTGCTTCTGCAGGTCCCACACCTGGCTCTTCAGCTCCCTGATGCATCTGAAGTTGGCAGACTGGATCCTCGGCATTGAAACCTGCAAGGGCTTGATTGGAGGGAACTTTAGGACTTGGCCATTTGCAGTGTAGTTTGTCTTCTGTCTGTGGGGCCTTTGTGCTATTTTACCTGAATGAGAGAAAACGGTAGGTTACTTAATCATGATAGTGTGGATTACACCCAATATGTTTACACTACATATAAACAATACCAGTCCTACTACACAGGTATGCATTTGTGTTAAAAAATGCCTTTTTTAATTCCGGTTGGCTTTAATCCTTGCCACTTGTCTGATGACTTGGCTTCGGGGGTATTGTCTAGAAGCAAGTCAGCTTGGTCTTCAAAGTCAGATGAGCTGTGTGAACTATTGGAGCCACGGCGCTGCCTAAAGGGAGTGGACCGCCTGCAGGCATCACCGACACCCTCCTTGTGAGCTGAAGCCTGCTGCATCAGACTCCGCTGCCTCACACACATCTCTTTATATCCTTCTCCACTCTGAGAAACAAAGAACAGTTTAAGATAAAGATAGGTACTGAACTTACACAAAGTCAAAATGATTTAGGATGATCATTTTCCAGTTAGAACGATATAACTACACAGCTTAAGAGGTTCATAAACCAACCTAAATTGCATGTCTGAGGTCAGTAAAAGACCATCTGAAAAGGATTTGTAGGTTGATGTATGCAGGGTTGAGTAAATAAATTATTTTCTCTTTGGCCCCTATAATCTGAGTGTAAAATAATGCTAACTTAATGAAAGAGTTGTTATTTACATTATTAATTGATGATTGATTGACTGAAAATATAATAGCATCATACCTTTTCTAGCTTTTGAGAGCAGCTATCGGTAGGCCACAAGGTTGTAAATATGCTAATTTGCGTTAGTAGCCCAACTAATTAATGGTAAATTATTTATTTTTTTACCAACGGTTGCTAGAGGGGGTTTCTATAGACAAGTTAACGGTTGTCATGGTAACCAGCGGAACGGAAAAGGACGTACGGTAAAGTTGCAGCAAGATATTCTATTTAAAAAAATATATTGTCAATGAATGTCATAGTCTATATATATATATATATAGAGAGAGAGAGAGAGAGAGAGAGAGAGAGACAATGACATTCATTCAAATATTCTTTTCAGTGTCCACAATGTATTTTGAATGAAGGCGTAGTATAATGTTGGTACAAATTTAAAAAAAGACAAAAATTGAATTGTTGGGAGCTTTGATTAAAACCCTAAATTAAAAAAAGAAGATTTTTTGATGCAACAGTGGGCTAGCATAGAGAGCGAAACCTCGATGGTCACATGTTAACATGGCCCCAGTTTCACAACAACCTCTACTGAATTAGCCAAAGTAAACAATTCCCCACTCTGTGTGGGAACCCTATCGAGCACCCTAAACGGGTCCACGTTCCTGCGTTTGGAAACCAAAGACTTAGCCCCCTATAGCCCAGTGCCTGTCAGTGCTATTTCTGTCCATATATGCAAGGAGCTGAAAACCAACTGTCCCCCGCGCCGACGGACGGCTGAAGTTTCCAATCAGTCTGCGTGGCGCTGCGCCCCCAGGGTCCAACCCGCCAATCCCGCACTGATGGAGCCTCGAGACAAAAATAGCCTCAGCAGTGTGTGTGTGTGTGTGTGTGTGTGTGTGTGTGTGTGTGATTTCAGTGCTAAGTCTCCGTCCTGGGTCTAATAATAGAGGAGGCAGCCTGCTCCTTTAAGAGCCTACTTGTTGCATAGGCATACTCTACAAAGTAAATTGTAGCAAAATGGTTATCAAAGTATTTCTCGCTTCTTCATCGGGATCCACTGCGGTAAGCATTCAGCCCGTGCGATCTGTTTCTCATTAGAGTCAGCTTTCCTGGTTGTACTCGTTAAACCGCTCGGGACCTTTACTCACACTCACTCAACCGCGTTAAACCTCGAAATGAATGTCACTTGCCTTTTCATTCGTGCACTTTATCCCCATTGGCGTGTATAAGACTTGATTTATGCTTAGATGTGCGACAGAGCTGTGCTTCAGTACTCTGTTTCATTGTCTCGCAAGTCGGTGTCATTCACATGCAGACCTTTCTAGAACCGGGCCTCCCTAAACTTTTCATGTCAGGGTCCCTGATACACAGACGCTTTAGACCACACAACTGCTGCTGGTAGAGAAAGAAACAGCCTTTTTATACGTTTTCTGATCAGATATATGTCAAAGTAACTGTCTATACGCTAGGCGGGGTGTCGGCCACGGCAGGGAGGGGTGGATTAATCATCCAGATCTACTTTTGGCAAAGCTAAATAAGCAGTTTGAACCAGTCCAGGGGTGACGTGGTGGCCCAGTTGGCTAGCCATGTTCTCTCACAGCAGATACTTGGGCTTTTATCATGTCCAAACCCAGTGTATCCTGGGATAGATGCAGGGTGTTACTGTCCATACTGCGTTTAGAAATGAGTAGGTGACAATTCATGATTGAATGCCAGTGGTGGAAGAAGTACTCAGGTTTTTAAGTGAAAGCACCAGTATAACTTTGTAGAAATACTCTGTTACAAGTAAAAGTCCTGCATTCACAATTTTTACATGAGTAAAAGTAGAAAAGTATTAGCATCAAAATGTAGGCTACTAAAAAGTAAAAAAAAAAAAAAACCTCATTATGCAGAATCACCAATTTCAGAGTAATATATTACATTATTGGATTATAATTATCAATGCATTCATTCACTTTAATGTTGCTGCTGGTAAAGGTGGTGTGCAAAGTAACTACTAACTAAAGCTGTCAAATAAATGTAGTGGAGTAAAAGCACAATATTTCCCTTTATGTATGAAGTAACATAAAATCTAAAAAGTAAAGTACAAGTACCTCAGAATTGTATTTTCACCATCAGTTAACCTGATGGTCTTTTCTGACTTTGTTTTTTCTGTCGAACCAACAATACAACTTGTGTTCAGTCTGCAATGATATAACACAGAACAGCAGCATACCATGCTCAAGTTTGAGAAACTAGAACAAACAAATGTTTGCAATTTGTGCTTGATGAATAAAAACAACTAATTGGTTCATTTTCTTTTGTTCGTGCTCTGGTTTATATGTTAATTTGGTAGGACAGGGGACCAGGAAAGTAGGGAAGTGTCAAGTACCAGATTTGAAATTTGAACCGTGCACACTTATTATCCCGAAAGAAACACCAGAGTGCCGGGTTTTAAACTTCTTTGAAGTTAAATATTACAACCCACACCCTTTGCAATCAGTGTTGATTTTCTTATGTATTTTTATTTTTACTTTTTTCTTCCCAGATCAAGAAGAAGCAGCAAGATGTGGTCGGCTTCCTGGAGGCTATTAAAGTGGACTACACTCAACTGGATATCGCCTGCAATGAGGAGAACCGCATGTGGATGAGGCAGAATGTCCCAGAGGAGAAGAAGCCCACCAATGGCATCCCCCTGCCCCCTCAGATCTTCAACGAAGAGAGCTACTGTGGGGTAAATGCACAGAAACATCTTCACAGCAGAAGCTCTTTATTCTGAACACGTCTGTATTAACCAGCTTCAGACTTCACTTCAACATTTACAAACCTCTGCAGTATAGTACACACTATACACTTTAACTTACTGTATATGCCTTTACTACAAAATACAGACCTGCTTCACTAAGTGCGCATGATGAGTATGTAGGAATAAAAGATGTAGTTAATTGTTAAAGCATGTTTGCTTTTGTTTTCATGCAGGACTATGAGACATTCTTCGATGCCAAGGAGGACAACTCCGTGTATGCCTTCCTGGGGCTGCCCCCTCCTCCCGGGTCAAAGGTTGGAACTATTTTCTTTTCTTTTTTTTCTTATGTCTTTTTCCTTTATACCAGGCTGTAAATCTGCCGTATTGGGACAGCATCAACCGTGTTGTTTGTTTTAACCAAAGAGCTCATCTATTGTACTTCAGGATGTTTAAATTGAGTTAAACTAATGTTTGGCTTTCTTGTTCTTGTTTGTTTGTAATGACTTTAAACTTGCTTACAGGGGTTGAAATGAACACCTGCCAAATAACTACATATATATATATATATATATATATATATATATATATATATATATGTGTATGTATATATTTATATATATATATATATATATATACAAAGATTAAATTTTATTTATTGTGTCATGTATACAGCCCACATGAGCTTACAAGACAGGAAAACTAATATAAACCACATCCAGAGTGCTGCACAAGCATTTTCAGGCAATACTACAGAGTCCAAAATGCTGTGAGGAATACCTTATCATTACCTTACCTTAATCATGTTGTCAGAGCTTAATGCCTACAATAAAATACATAGATAACTTGTCATGCATATGTAATTGTAAACTTCTAGACAAGGAAATAGTCCATCTTGCATTTTTCCCACAATTATGAGACTAATTTAGCTTCTTTAAACACATCAAAATGAAACAGTCATTCCGGTGTTTGACCATCTTTACACCAGAATATTTCAGGGCTCATTCATATCAGGCCATTTCATGAAAAATATATACCCTTACGTTATTGTACTGTGTATAATACAGAAGAAAATGGGACTCACTTTCACCAGACACCTAAACTGTTTGGTGCTGAATCCAATTTTACAAATCACTTCTTCACTTCACTGTACTTCTTAAAACACACTTTTCCAAATATATGACATCTTTTATTTTTAATAATAAATATGTTGAACTGGATACACTAGACATTTAATTCAAGAAAACCATTTTGGTTTGACAATATTCAGAGTGGTTGTAACTTCAAGATGTAGAGGACATATTGGCTGGTGATACACTCCTGTTAAACCTGATCATTTCATTGACACAGGAAGCAGTACAGGCCGACAATGCGCACATCGTGGAGAACGGGACTCACGCTGAGGAAGCTAATGCAGAGGGGAACCTTGATGACTCAGTAGTAATGTCGTTGTTACGTTCATTTTCCCCTCATGCTTTATTTCTTTTCACCAATTTCCCTTCTCTCCATTCCTGTCGACTTGATCAGACTCCTAATTTCCTCTTGTCCACTCTGTCTCAGTCATCACATTGACAAATGTTTGTGTGTTTTGCATGAGTGAAACCTTTTAGTTCACAGTAACACAATAAACAGAGTTCTCTTTATAACACTTTGACATTGCATCACTGACTCAGAGTTGTGAAGCATCATATTTCTTCAGTCCTTTCTATAATTAGTACTTTAAAAAGTGGAGTGTGTTTGGTTTGCATTGTTAAGTGTAGTCTTTTGTTTCATTATTATGGTTTTGTTCAATGCATACTTTAGAAAACACCGTGTGTATTTTATACTTCTGGATTTCTGTGACATTCTTACAATTTTCCTCCCAAAAGAAAATCCCCACTGGTCCACAGTGCAGATTAGACACACTTAAGTCCAAAACTGAAGAAGATACGTAAGAACATACATCATTCACTTTCTACATTATCTACATTAACCATCTTTAGCATGACAGTTTGTCTTTGTAACTTCCAATTCTGAGTCCAGGATATGAGCAAACATTCCTCAGACACAGGCTTATACTCCACTTATATACTTATATATATTTTTACATACCTCAAAATGGTGAAGCACTTTAACTCAACTGATTTTCTACTTGGGGATTTCAAGTTTTAGTTTTAAGTAGATTTAATTACATTTTTCTTTACAAGAGGTTATGTAGAAACACAAATGAAGGGTTCTGATTAGCTGAACCTGTGATCTGCCCTTTGTTATTTCCCAGAGTGTAATGCAGTGCTGCATGAAGGAAGTGCAAACTGAGTTCATTTTAGCTGTGTTTAGTTAGTTTCCAAAGTACTGACACTCTTTCTAACACACACTTTCTAACTGACACTTTTTCTCTCCTTTATTCCCAAGATTGACTAACACCTACTTTTTAAGTTTTTGAACCTCTCCAATTGATGAGCTGACCATCTTAATGCTGTTGAAGCAGTGCCCGAACAACGATGCCATTTATACTCTAAGTTTTGTTTTTTTAATCACGTCATCTGTTTATCTTGACCACCAGTTGTTGTTTTCACTTCACCATAAGGAGTTTCCAGTGGAGGAGCGTAATGGGGACACACACGGAGAGGAGGAGCAGGCACAGGCAGCTGAGGATGATGAGGAGGAGGAAGGTGGGGGTGGCAAGGAGGAGGGAGAGGTAGCAGAGGGAGAAACTGCAGATGACGAAGCCACGGAAGGAGAAACAGACGGAGACGAGGAGGAGGAGGCAGTGGAAGAAACAGACGAGGTCACAGAAGACACAGTAATTGCCACTTAACAAGAATCCACCCTCCCGTAGTTTTGCCTCTCTCTCCATCCCTTTAATGTTGTGAATTGAGTGTCTTTTCCTCCACCTTCCCCTAATTTCTGGAATGCTCTGTTTTTCCTCCCCTCAGCATCTCCACTTTCCCTTTAACATTGTCCTTTTCTTCCATATGGAGGGTTTCCCTCCTTCTTAAGTTCCTGATGTCCTCATACTACATCTGCAAGCCAAGTCTCTCTCTGGATTCCGCTGTTTGTTAACCAAAGATGTGTAACATTCCTGTCCACCTCCTCTGTTCACCCTTTGTTCAACACTTTTAACCTCTTTACTATTGTATTTCTGAAACATTTTATGGGTTTTTGTCTGTGTTTTATTTGCCTCCATGTGTCACTGTATTTTGCTGATAACATTATTACCACTTGTCTTGATGATCCACCCCACATTCCACTGCATATCCATTTACTATTAACTGTCCTGGTTATAGTGTGTCAGTAGGGTCCCACTTTGTCCAGTTCAATAAGTCTAATCTGTGGATGCTGCTTTGTTTCAGTATGAATATACAGTATAAATAATGTGTGTGTCCGGCGCCTCTAATACTATCATATCTCCCCTGTTAGCAGGCCCGTGCAGAGGAGGAAGAAGAACAGGTAGGTTTCTCAAAAGATGATGAACCCACTGAGCTACTAGTTAACATTTAAATGAACTGTGAGTTTCAGTGATTTCCTTCTCTTTTCTTAAACAGGAAGAAGCTGATGAAGACAGGGTAAGAAGAGACACTGTGTGTTCTTGGTGCATAAATCTGAAGGGTGTTATTATTAAAAGCAAACCTCAGCAACAATAGCACTTGATGCCAGCTGTGCGTTGTGCCAGCTTTACTAGTTGCAATCCTGCACTCAATAGACCGGTTTCCCTTTCCTTAATCCTAGCTAATATAGGACATATTATTAATGGCATATCATGGGATGCATGTGAAATACTTTCAGCGGATGTTCATTAACTCTTTCCTTTCTTGTCGGTCATTTCGGGTTTAGAATAAGTGCTCTGACCAGTGTTCACCAGTGGCCAGCCGTGTATGCTTGTCAGTGATCTGAAAGTGTTGATTGCTAACGTGACCTAAACTTGTATGGTTTCTTGTAACCAGTTTAACTTAAATTAATTAGTTTTAATTCTCACCTAAAAGCTGGATTAATAATAATGTGAAAAAGTCATATTTGATCAAGCTGCTGTTCGATATTGCAATGTAGAAAATAGGCTGATTGTCATTGTTTTAAGAGCCTCAAAAATACTTTCTATTAGTGAGGGTTTTTCTTTAAACAGGACACAAGAGTTGAAGCCAGTGAAGACATCTTTCCTTCTTAACGAGTAGTATAATCTCATATATATTATTAACTCAAACACTACAATTTACAATCCATGTGAAATATAATCTTCCTTATAATGCAATAAGCCAATCACAGTAGGTTCAATGCCAATAACCTCTAATGTCCAATATGTTAAACAGAAGGTGATCTGCCATATTCAGAAGTACAAACTGTGTACTGTTGTTGCTAGAATAACACACATGTTTTAGTGAAACCTCTCCCATTCTCTGTTGAAAGGCAGTGGGTGTTTTAATTGTTGCACCCCTTTGACTGTGCATCATGAATGCTTAAAATCTCTTTTTTTCCTTATTTTGTAGTCTCTAAAAACAAGTATCTTTTGTTCAGCTCCTGTTTGCCAGATTCTTGTGGTCATAATCATCACACAAATTTAACAGCCTCACACCACTGAGAAAAAATATCTGAAAGGAGACGTTTTGTGCAATGACTCCTTCTATGCCCTTTTGTCCATCTCTTGATTTGCTCCCCCCAGGAGGAAGAGGAGTTGCAGTCAGAGGTAACTGTGCGTCGGTGATCGTCTCTTTCTTCGGTTCCTCCATATAGTCCTCAGCAGTGTGGGTTTGATGGTGCAGAGATCGGGGGAAGGCTGCTCTGGTTAGGTTGGGGTGGGACGGGGTCTTGGTCTGCTGTACTCTAATCTGCTCACCCAAAGACTTGACCTTTCTCTCCCTCTCTTATCTGTTCTCACATCATCGCTCTACTCCATTTTTCCCCCCTCTTCTTTTTTGCTAACATCCTATTCCTCATTTCTCCCCAGTTCTGTAGCTGCTTCCTGGCAACCTCAACTATCCCCATAGTTTCCATTTTTAAAACAAAGACTTTTCAATAGCGCATGTCTGTGGTGCTCTTTTGCTCCCCACACAGCCTGCTGACCTGCTATCTGTTATTCTTTCTAGGAGGAAGAAGAGCTACGACAGCTTGAGGTAGATTCATGTGATATTTTCTTTACCTGCCCTTAGCCTTCCTCAGTTCGTTCTGTGTTTTCTTTTTCTATCACCCATCACTGTCAGTCATTGTCTTGTTTTCTTCGCCACCTCCCAGTGTATCAAACATTCCTTCAGTTTTCTCTTTCATTAGTTCTTAATACACTTTGTCCCAACAAGGGTTTTCCATGGTTTGCATAGTTTGACATGCTGTTAGCTCAAAGGGACCAATCACATAGCTAGATGAGAAGCATGGCGTCTCTGTAAACAGAGTGAAGAGTCAGAAAAAAGTGCAAGATTAAGGACAACACTGATGGCCATACCAAGAGGTTTTGCTCGTAACCTTAAGTGTGTATTGTCTCTGATTAAAGTATGACCTCCAGTGCTTGTCATAAGACACTGCCAATCAGTTTTAGAGAAGTAATAATGTAACATACTGAATAATGTTAAGTCCCTTTAATATACTTACATAAGCCACATTAGTTTGTCACTGAATTCTATTACATGCAGTGAATTTTCAGTATGTTTTCAAGGGTTTACTGTAATTTGCATTTCTGTTTGCATTCACACTGAAACATCTACACACATCTGAACATCCACTCACACACAAGGATGTGATTTCCACTGGGGACGAGGGGAAACATGTCACTATTTAAAATTATATTTTTGACCCTCTCACATGTGCAGTTTGAATTTGATTCACTCACTAAAATCTCAACATTGTCCTCATACATACATGAGAGAATATGGATTCACTCTTGGTAGCCATCAACTATAACACTGTGCTCACAGCGATAGGCTGTGGACTTTCTTGGACCTGGGCTTTGCCTGTCAGGGTATATATACAGAAAGACCCTCGACTTAATTGTGCTTCACTCACTTCTGAAACCAAACCTAAGCACTTACTCTCACACTGTTTCTCACACTGCACTTTAAGCAATGAAAACATTGTTGCAAGGTAAAACTCTGTGATCAATGCAGCAACTTTTCTCACAGCATTGCTTAACTCAGGGTTAGCTTCTCTAGAGTGTTCAGACTTAACCAGATCCCCAAATCAGGATTTGCCTGCTTAAGAGTGCAACACGGTGAGGCCTTAAGTAAAAAAATTTAAACAAGAAAAATCCAGCTCAAAGAAGTGTCCCTGTGCTAAGTGCTGTGTGAAAAGGGGCCTTGTTTCTCTGAGACATTCCAAGCTCTGCCTGATCCTCTATCATGCGCTTTACTGCTTTGCTTTGCCTTCTTCCCTCTACCTTTCCGTCTATTTTGTCCTTGTCCCACCTCTCTTGCAGGACCAAGATGAACAAGGCAGTGAGGTAGTTTCTCTTGTTGTGGCGTCTGGTACTTTTCAAGCTTTATAGACTTTAAATGTTTTGACTGTCCTTCCTCTTTCTTCCTTTTCTGTGTGTGCTGCACGGACTTCTTTTTCATGGTGATGCCTGATGGTGTGCAGCATGATAAATATGACAATATTTTACTTAAACTGTAGGTGGATTTAGTGTGGTAACAAAAATGCGAGTCCATATACAGACCAAATATATCGAATTATGTATCATGTTGGTCTTCTTTCCTTTATTGTGACATTCACATCCTTAACACCACATGATTTCATCTTCTATAGGAAGAAGAAGAGGCTGAAGTACAAGAGGTATATTTGGATTGTAGAGCCTTTTCCGTGTTTGGCATGGTGTGAATCATGTTTTTTTTATGCATGATCTGACTACATACAAAGAGTGTTTACAGGTTTATGCAAAAGTCTCTCCCCAAGTTCTGTGTCATGCAGTCCATTGCACAGATGAGCATTACTTCAAAAATGACACCACACGTTATTTGTTGTTAGTTCAGTGTTGTGGTGAGCTTTAACAGACATTCATTCTGGCATTTTCTCTCAGTCTGCCAGGACATTTTAACTTTATGGTTTTGATGCTTTAAGAACAGGTGGAACGTTCTGTTGTGTTGTTGAACTCTGCCTGTGTGCACACCAGCATAACTTGGACATGTTTTCAGTTTGGTTATGTTTTACACGGACAGAGGGGACACTCTGACATGACAGGGGGGAACAAGTCTTTTTCTGTCTTCTTTTTTTTCAAGAAGTCATGCCTTTTGTTTAGTTTTTTGACGAAAGCATCCTGAAACTAAGTGGATGTGACAAGTCCCAAAGAGGATTGATGACTTAGAACACTTCTGGTTATTGTGCAATACTAGGAGGAACCCCCCCCCCCCCATAAAAATATGAATGTTACATCAGATGACCCAGTGGATTATGAACTGCTGCCTAATTTGTTTCCAGGTTGTTCAGATCGGTTTGTGAGATAGTGTTTGGTAGCCACTATCTTAAGTTGTACAACAGGATGGAATCAAGTGATTGTGAAATCTAATTATAGATCATGACATCAACTCCCTTTGTCCCTTGGTGAGTGTGTTGTTTACTTAAAAAAGGCAGTCAGCAAACTGTACCAACAAGAAACAGTTCTCAGCCATTGCAGCTTGTGTGATTACACTTTTACGCAAAACATAGAATTGTAGTTTCAGAATTTAAAACATTTGATATAGTGGAGCACCATAAGCACCTTAAGCAGTCTTAAGCACCACTCTTGTCTCACTTACGTCATCTCAGTTTGGGTCATTAGTTTCCTAGCTTCTCTTGTCCCTGCTGCCATTGCCATCGACCGCACTTGTCTCGGATTACTTCTTCTCCATTTTTAAACCCACCTATACTACAAACACTAACATGGGAAGCCCTCTCACCTTCCTGCCATTTGGACCATGACTTCACACCACCCCCTTCTTTCTCTATTTTTTTAACGCGTCAAAGTGTAAACAAGAAGACTTGGAAGGGGCATACGGAATGCTACAGCAATATGTGATATCTGTAGTGTCACGTCTGAAGTGCTGCCTGTGCTTGACATGCCTGCAGAAAATCTTTTGTTTCACCCTTATTAAGAGGATGGGTCTGTGTGGTAAACAGATACAAACTGACAGAACATCTTGATCATTCAGACCTTGTAATCACTGATTTTATTAGAATTAGGAGTCTCGGTAGAGAGCAATAAGAGACAAAACAAGTCTTTTTTATACCATCTGTCAGAGGGATCATCCTTGCTGTTATTTACTCATCAATCTAAGCAGATCTATCTATAATTAATCTGTTTTTTCTTAAACCCACTAAGCTTAAAGAACCCCACAGAAAGTAACTCAAACACAATTCATCTAACAATTTCATCTATTATTGTTTTTCTATAGTATTTGTAATTAACACATGATTATTTCTTTCAATTGGAGGAAGAGGCCAAGTAGCTGAAGCCAGGCGACGTCAGTGATGTTGATCTACTACTATCCAGGTAAAACACTACACTTTCTCCGCTGCTTTGTTTCAGTGCCTTTGCTTTACCACTGGAGGGCAGTAACACATTATGTGAATTGGTAGCAAACATAACCACACATTTATATGTGGCATTTATATAACCAGATAATTAAAAAGATAAACCAGTATTCAGAACAGTGTTTTGCTTTTGTGCAGCTCTTTGACCCTGCTACCAAAATAAAGGGCTCCTGAATAATAAGAGACTATTGCTCAACCTCTCTTCTACATCTACATTGTATAGTGCGCCTATGAAGCAGCGTTCTAGTATTCACTGCAATGTAATGTAATGTTCTGAGACTCTCCTTGTTTCACCTTGGTGTTTGTATGGAGTTGTCTTTTGTTTTTTGCATTGATGTGCACTTTGAAGTGTTCAATCAGAAGAAACCAAATAATGCAGCAACCTGTTTACAACGGACAGCCACTGCTACTGCCACCTCCATCTGCAAACAGCTTCAGTAAGCACACAGAGTGCCTGGGGATCATCTGGAGCTATAACAAAAACATTCCTTTTTTTTTACTTCCTCTGAGGCAGTGGTAGTGATGATGATTGTGATGATGATAATAATAATCCTAATCTTCAAAGCCTGTCTTTTAGTCCTTCTTCTCTGCATAGCAGGCATCTATGACCCACTGGAGGAAGAGCCCCAGAGCAGACTTTGAAGGAATGGCAATGCTTGTCTCCCTCCTCCCTTAGCGGTCGCCCAATCCCTGCGAGCCCCTGTCACGCCTTGTTAGAGGAAGCTGCTAAGTGAGCTTCAGATATGCCTCCGGAAGAGCGAGCACGCTGGGTGGCACAAGTGCAGCAGTGGTGGTGGCTGCCACAGATAACTGGGAAATGTGTGACCTTGTTTTTTTTTGTTTTCTTTTTCATCTTTTTGCCTTGTGTTTCAGCCTGAAGGAGCCTCCTGTTCCGTCTCTCCCTGATGCTTGACCCCCTCAGCCCGCTCAGACAGCCCCTCCACCCCTCCACCCCTCCTCCCCTCCCCAAGGCCGCGCTGGACCCCACTGGAAACTTTTGAACTTTTGGTCATGTGCTTGAAGGTGAAATTGAAAGTCCTACTCCCCCCCATTTCCCTTTTAACTGCAATGTTGACTTAATTTTTATATTTTGCGAGTAGAAAAATTCTGTAATGAAAATGCGCCTAGTGTTGTTTGTTTTTAATGAGTAGCTTTTGTAAAATGCAAAAACAGTTATTTTGTTAAACTCAAACATATTTCTCATGTTTTACTTTTAGAAATTCTAGTTTCCTAACACAAAGAGGCACTGACCTTTTCCAAAAAATATCACCTTGGTATACCTTCGCTTGTGGCCTCTTCTTCAGATTCAAAGGTTCACTCTAGTAAGAGTTGTGTTCTTTTATGACAGTAGTTTTACCAATGTTGTGCCTTGATGACTCGGGTCTATCAAATGAATGTATAAATGCAAACTAAGACTTCTAATGGCCACATGAGAAAGAGAATACGCACATACTGCAAGACTACTACAATTACTTCTGCCAATACTGCTGTCTAATCAATGCACTTTGTTGAATGAGTTGTGAAATATGTGACTAAGACTTGGATGCAATAGAAAATGCAATAAAGTAGACTGGTGAAAAAAACAACTCAGTGGTTCTCTTTTGTTTTATTTTAAACTTTTATGTTAGCATATGTATAGATCAGTGGACCATTGTGCTGTCTTAGCCGTGCAGGGGCAAACAGGAAAATAAGGCAAATGCCTTTTCCCAAGAGATCCTGGAAAATGTGGAGGGGTACATACACTATAAACATTAGATATAACATTTACTGTAAGTACTTTACAATACCATGTATGTGCTGTTGACATGTTAAATAAATACTAGGCTATAATCTACATAGGACCCCTTCTGTACACTTACCAAGAATAAGAACCAAGGAATTCACAGTTTGTTTAATTTGTATGTTGTGTCTCTAAAGAGAAATAAGATGTGACCTGCATCTTACTGGGCTTGACAAAATCTGTGTTCCTCTTTGCCAAAATGAAAAAACACAACATGCAGCTATACCAGCCAAAAGTTCTTAAAACAAGACTAAGTCTACAGCCATGCTAGCAACTCTATGAAGCTTTATAAATGCAGAAATGCTTTGAGCTAAATGTTAAAGTAGGCTAGGCATGCTAACATGCTCACAATAACAATGCTGACATGCTGATGTGTAGCAGGTATGTTTACCATGTTTCACCACCTTATTTAAGCATGTTAGCATGCCAACGCGCTAATTAGCAACAACACAGATGCTTAAGATTACCTTCAAGATTAAATACTTTATTTCCATTTTCAACATAGTTGATATGAATTTGTGGCACAAGTAGCTACACTCTCTGAGACATAAAATAAGTGGTAAAACATAAAATGACCATAATCAAGGTTTAATTAAATCTTTAATTTAATTAATCTATAAAAGACTTATTAAATCATTATTTAATCAATTAAATAATTAATATTTCCATACACCACAAGAAAATATGATACAATATACTGTATAATAGAAGCTGATATGACAAACAAAATTTGACCTTATAATGGCACTAGATAAAAAGTCTAGAGATTATTTATTACAGTTCATCCCATGGGCAACATAAATATAATCCAACCTCATTGTGGTGGAAGAGGAAAATCACCAGTCATTTGAATACATTGTCTGAGAACAATGAAGGTCTGAGCCAAATCTCTTGGCAATCCATCCAAGATAATTCACTAAAAGCCAAAAATGTCAACTCATTATTGGAGGCAATAAAGTCATTAGGACTCATCATTCTTGAATGAGTTTTATGGCAATCCATCCAAAAGTTGTTGATGTTTTATATTTCAGCCTGAAACAACCACCAGACAAACTTGACATTGCCATTAAGAGGCTGCTAGCATGGCTAAAATCATCCTACTGCAATACGTCATACTGTACTTCTGCCATGTTTTTCATACAGATACATCAACTATTGTGTAAAGATCCATTCATTTGAAGAGGGTGGAGGTCCACTTGTAAGCCCCCTGGGAAATGGGGACTTACAAGGGGCATTTTTTGCAGTCTGACTCACTCAGTATATTTACATGTGTGTGTAGCACGGGACAAAGTTCCCACTGAGTTTGTTAATATTTAACGGGACAGTTTTGGGTGACATAGCTGAGCACCAAGCATGAGAAGGAAACAGCATCGTTGACATGTTTCCACTCTGTGCAACACTTGCCGCTGATACACAGAGACACCAGACTGAGGTGAGTCAGACAAACACAGTGTTACAAGATTCGTGGTTATTTAACTTGCACTTTAGTTTTATTCAGGAGAAGAAATGGCAGAGAGACGCAAGATCTTAATGAGTTACCGGGTAACTTAGTGTCTCAAAGCAAACAATAATACTCTGACCTTGTATTAAATTTTACTGAAACTGATACACTTTGACTAACATACAATCTGTGGTAAAATGATTATAGAGTTTTTTCTATGGAGTTACTTGACAGTTCTATTAGTGGTCATAAAAACAAGACACTAGATGATCATGTTGGGTATATTCAAGTAGTATTATATTTACTGTGACTTGCTTTTACTCTTCAGGTTGGTTAGACTTTATTTCATTGCTTCATTTTAGTGTCAGTTTAATGTTGTTTGAAATGTCATGAATGCACAAGGACGAGTTGAGAATGAGTAAAAAAACAATAAAAGCTTTGTGATTTTTTCTGACCAGTTTTTTTTTTTGACCTGCAGGTAATTTTATTACCAGGCAAATGTAAAAGATTAGACCACAATGTAAAGGTCCTGATGTCTTTAATAGAATATCTAGGGTAATGATTTATGTTTTATGTGTGTTTTTTTAAATAAGACTGCAGAAATAATTAGCACCAAACACAAAGTACAGCTGAGGCTGATGGGAAAGTAATTAGTTCTGCAGGTATTTCATAAACAAAAGTATTTGAGAAATTGACCTCAAAATGAAGATAATGTAAAGTCTGGTGGTGGGACTAGAGGAAAAGTCAGGTGATCACCAAAGTTAGTAGTCATCATCTGTACCAAATTTCATGGCAATCCATCCAATAGTTAAGATATTTCAGTCTGGACCACAGTGATGGACTGACGGAGATGATAATCAACAGTGCTCCTATGTAGGGAATAATTTAATACATTTTGTTTCAGGTCCATTCAGCATTGAACAATGGATTGACTGGATCAACTAATTAAACATGGACATCTTTTCTCTGTTAGTGCTTCTACTGTCCTGCGGGATTCAAGGTGAGAATTCAGTTCAAAACAACCACAGCAGCCAGATGTGTCACAGAGGCCAGTAAAGTGTTTACGGCCACATTTAGACATTCAGGCGTTGTGGTGTCCTTAAAGGCAGCACCCTTCAAATTAAATCCATATAATTAGAAGGCCCAATGGTCTATCTGCACTTCACAAATGTTTTGTTTCTATTAAAATGGCTGCCTATCTAGTTAACAGTGAGATGTAGGCAGTGGTCAGGGGACTTCGGAGTCACTGGTTCATGGTCCCAATAGGAGCATGCAGAAATTATGCTCATTAGTCTGCTGTTCTCTGATTGCAATGAAAAGAAATAACTGTATAGGCTGGCCTAGATATTTCTCAGACCTAATTTCCTAAACAGATGCATAATTTATGATTCCGCATGCTGGCTAAAGACGGTAATGCAGTTAGCTCACCACAAACAAGTTGTACATCACCCTGAGTACTGTGGTGTAAACCTGTTATTTCATATTTCACGGTTTGCCATTAATATTAATTCCTTTTCTTCTTCATTTGTCAGCAATAGAAGGCCACAAAGATATGCTAGGATTTAACTGGGGATGTGTGCATTGATGCGTCTCTGTGTTTGTGCATGTGTCTGGGTGATGTTTATAGAGTAACTGAAGAGTAAGCCCTAACATTGATTTATGAATGCTTCCTCATAGTCCGTTCTTCCATTTTAGCCCTCGTGGAACCTTTCTAACAAATTCTGCAGATTACTGTTAAAATGTTTACCCTACAGAATGAGGCCATGCCTGTTGCTGACAGCAACTGATGAATTTACACTTTCCTTTTTTTGTCAGTATTTCTTCCTTAAATCCTATTTGCCCTTATTCATAGGTCTGGACAGATTACACATCTCCATCTGGACAAGCAGATTTAGGGAGTTGTGCTGTCATTCTCTTTCTTTGTCTCTTTATCCCTCTAAGGCTTTCTTTCTTTCTTTTTTCTTCATCCTTACTTTCTTTTTATCTCTTACTAACTCTCTCCATGCCTCGAATGTTCTGGCAAATTTGTTTGAAAGTGACACACTGGGACCTCTGTCATGGCAAGATTTAGATTTGTCCACCAAAGCCCTCTTTCACTAAAACTTTGCTAATGAATTGTTTTTTGTCCTTTGCACAAACTGAGTGAATGCATCTACTTCCCTGACTATGAAATGCAAAGTATCTTCTCAAATAATGTAAATCTGACACTGTTTTAATTTTGATTTCTGCTGTAAATGTAAATTGAGTTTGAGATCATATTTGAAGGAGTCAGGTAAGTAACTAAGTACAATTTTTTCATATCCTGTTGAATTGGCATACACATTCTGATGTCTCTCAAAAGAACTGTATTAAATGTTTAAACTGTGCATTGCGTATTGCTTGCGTGTCAGGTGTTGTATATTGCATAACTGACTTCTTAATTCTGATTGGCCTAATATTACTGGTCTTATTAGGTATTGTGTTACAACCCAGCTCCAAGGTTGCAACAAAGATGATAGACAAACGAGTCAGCGGGAAGTAAAGGCAATTTATTTTAACAATACAGTCACAATGGAGAACGTATTAGTAAGCTGCTATGAAATCAGCTGAGGGTCAGAGCCCCCTACGACGCAGCTCCCCAACAACCAACAGTGACCAGAGACCAGACCAGGAACCCGAGAGCAGAGAAACGAGACCACCGAGAGCACAGCAGAGCAGGGAGATCCCCCGACTGAAAAACCCAGAGCCTGCATAGAGACTGAGGAAGCTCCTTTGTAATGGACTGAGCACCCCGCACCCAGGTGTAGCTCATACCACTAATTAACCCCACTCAGCACCTGCAACACAAAACAGACAGAAACAGACAAGGAAACAAACAGAAACAGGCAGGGACACCTAGTGCCCGGGAGTAGCAGTAGCAATAGGAGCAGGGGTCGTAACAATTGTTAAAGGAATAGTGGCAAAATACAGAGTCTCTGCTGGTTGGTTGGCAACCTCATGGTGACGACAACACATAATCTCAGTAAAACCACAACTTGTTCTCACAATTTGGTTTTTGTATGGCTTAAACAAACAATATATAATGTGTTACTTAGTGGTGCTAGTAGACATGTTTTAAGCTAACCGGATGCTGGCTCCATAGCCAGAGAATGGTGTATATCTTTTCATCTCCATGCTCAACAAGAAAGCGAATGAGCTTAACTATTTCTTTCGAAGTACTTAAGTTGTGAGTAAGTGGTGCTCTGGTGATCTGATTTGTGTTCACTTATTTCAAAAACAGTTTCAGACTCAGTTCAAGATTGAAGGTAGTAAATGTGTTTTATGTCTGTCTCTCTTTGGACTTTTAGCAGTTGGAGCTGAGATGAAGCTGTTGCCTGAATCACTAACCGTCCTGCGAGGAGAGGAGGCCCGGCTAACCTGCAGCACCTCCAACACCCAGTGGACCGTTATGGTGTGGCTGCTGAACGGTACAGTGGTTCTCACAATCTCCAAGGAGATTGGTGTCTTGCCCTTCATCAACACTAATGTGACGGCTGAGAAAAGCCCTGTCTCACGGGGAGACAGTTGGGTGTTTGTCCTAAAGAACACAGAGAGGCACAACCAGGGACAAGTGACCTGTGACCTCCAGGGCATTGATAGGAAAACATCAATCCTGTTTGTACAAGGTCTGTATATTCATATGTGAGTGTATGTTTGTGTGTGAGAGAGACTCAGAGGAGGTACTATGTGTGCGTGTGTGTTACCTTGATTTATTGTAGTAGCATTTATTGAAAGCAGCAAGGAACTGTTTATTTCTGCTGCAGAGAATTTCAAAGGCTTTTTGTGCAGCCAGCTCACTTTTTTTGCAGACAAGAGCCTGCACACACACACACACACACACACACACACACACACACACTTACTTACATACTCTCTCTCACATACACACACGCACAAAGCAGCAAATGAAACCAAGCAGATGGCAAGCCTCAACTGCAACTATTGCAGTGTGAGAGAGTGCAGAAACACACTAAATTTAACCTTGACGAGGCAAAAAGCAGCATGTGAAAAAAGAGTTAAACGAAGGGACTTAGCAAAAGTTGTGTAGCTGCTTTCATTCTGCTCACCCACATACTCGTCGTCTCTACTCAAAAAAAAAAATACAGAACACAAACGGTCAGAGGCAAAACATGTTGTATTTTCCCTCAGCATTCAAGGTGCTCATCCTAATTAAGAGTCTTTGTTTAAATTGGTTTGAAGTGGAGATTGGTGAATGAAAGTTTTCAGTCTTCTGTAAAAGCAGGTGAACTACTTTCTGAGTGATCAATCACAGTGTATCTCAAGGGTGGGAAATCATTTGGGCCTGGGTGGTGGAGTACCGTTGCCCAAGCATGTTTGATGGTCTCTGTGACATTATTGATGACAGTGTGGGGGGTGTTGGATAGGAATTGATTGGCCCTCAGATATAAATACCAGGCGGAAAGTGCTGGACTCCATCCCAGTCAGACTAGGCAGCAGAGCAGGATTTACAGCCAATCTCCTCTCCTCTTCACATTTAGAGTATAATTTTTATGCAGATGCAGATGCTGTGCCAAAGGGGTATACTGTGTGAGGACTGGGTAGGAGAGTTAAAAGACGGAACTTGATAAGAATCTGTAATTCTCTGCAGTTTTGATGCTGTTGTTATCTCAAGCTGGAGAGCACTGCAGTGTTAACGGGCATATTAACAAGAGGGACTTCCCTGATAGTACTAACCAAAGGAAAACACATTGAAAGTCCAAACTTTCAAACTTAGAGCAATTTCTGCACTTAAAATTAGGGACTGTACAAAACATATTAGTGGAGGAAAGGTCAGAAAAAGGTTATGCTGTTTTGTTTTTTTGCAGGGTAGGGTAGTCTGATTTCTTTCTTAATTAAGAAGAAGGATAAAAAAGGGGCTTCCCCACTCCAATCATTTTTGCACAGTCACTTAGTTCAAAGATTGACTGATGAAAAACCCCATATTTATTTGACACATGCATCTCATTAAAGATATTGACCACTCAATGCTGTTGACGCAGTTTTAGCTCACATGGAAGAGACATGTCTCAAACTAAATGACAACTTATTATGTAAATGCTTCAATATTTGCTTGAACACTGTCTCTTGACCTTATCATCCAGCTTATTTGCATCTACTGTCTGTACAAACTGAACTGAGAGCTCAGCTAAAAAAAAAGATCTGCATGGAAACATCCCCTCTGCAAAAAAAGCGAGAGGAAACCAAACCAATGACCCATCGCCTCCAATATATTATGAAGAGAGCCTCCATTGATGCCAGTGCTACAAATCCCCACTGACATATGCAGCCATTAACAGTAGTGTATGGTGAATCAGGCCCTCCAGTCTGGATGCAGAGGATCACTATGACCTGACACAGCCTTTGAATTAATTGTGCATCCTGGCACGACCAGTTAACAGTCAGCAACTCTGCCTGTGATTTGTGTACTGCAGCTCCAAATATACTGTTGGAAAAGAGCCACAAATCTACATCAGGCTGGTTGACTCTGGGTGCTATCATCCACAATCCCTGCTTTAATTGTCCAATATTAAGATGATGCAAATATGACCACACACTCCATCTCTGCTTATTTCTCTTGCTCACTCACACACAAATACAGCATGTACATGCAAACCTTTTACTTGAGCAAATCAGTATGGTTGCATGTGCCGTTGAGTATGAACAGAATCTGCAGTGAAGGCTAGAGTGAACATGCCAACATGCCTGTGGTGAAAAAAAATCACACCCCCACATACAGTATATGTGTTATATACTGTTCATGTAACACCAATTCTGCACACAGAGGTGTACACGTCTTTGAATGCTGTCCTCAAAGCAGCAGAAGTCTTCAGAGTTTCCTAACAGTGATTAACAAACCTTATGAAACCTTATTTCAGGGATCACTTAGATTGGAGTTTAGGGAGGGAGTGCTGATGGCGTTCCTTTCTCTATTCAGATGTATCAATCAGCCATGTTCACCCAGAGCCCCTCATCAGTCAGTGCAAATGAGGCTGCTGGTTCCTGGCCAACCTTTATTCACTGGCGCTGAGATTAACTAAGAGCAGCTGGAGTCCACTATCAGAACCAGTCGCTTTTAGAATTGGATAGTAAGGTGTTTATGACACCAAATCAGACATCAAATAAAAGGCCCCTGGAGAAAAAGGACAGCCAATAACACGCACAAAACATCTGAGGATTTGAACCTAAATCAACACAGACATGTCATTCGCTTAGACAAAGCACCGAAACTTCTGTAATTATCTTTCTGTCTATAGCAATTGTCTGTTGCATCCACCTCCTTTCATTCAGCCAGACAATAGACTTCACATATGAGATACTGTATCTCCCAGGGCCTTAAGTGGCTTATTTGGCTGGCAGGGAAGGAGATGAAGGGGAAAAGAGGAGAAGCATTTGTTAGGCAATTGAGACTTTGAGACACGCGATCAATCACCCGGGACGAATGAAATCCGTCTTTTGTAAGTGAACAGGCAGACTGGAGAAATGATGCTCATCTCTGGGTGCAGAGATGCAACTACATGAATTGCAAAGGAGACTGTTGATGAAATTCATAGATTCCTACCCAGTTTTGATGGTATTCATAAACGTAAGTATCCTCATGCATCAACAAGATTGTACAGGATTATACAGAAGTACACATACATGCATGCATGCACATTAGTACAAAATTCAAGTTTGTGAATGTACTTTCTTCTGATTGCAGAAAAGGGCAGCGTGAAAGTCTTTGGGAACGACAAGTTGGTTTTAAAGGGGCAGTCAGTGCTGTTTGAATGCCAAGCAGCAGGATGGTTCCCTCAACCCACATTGCAATGGCAGATAAATGACAAAAAAGTAAGTATATACATCCTCATCACTGTTATCTTTGTCTTAAAATAGGTTATTTTGAGAACAGAATTTAGATTTACAGAATAACTCTAAAAGCGAAATATTCCCAATTACTTAGCAGATTATAAATAATGCTAATTATCTCTCTCTGGGGATTGGTGGGGAGGTGAGCCAGGGTGAATACAACATCAGCAGTGAATCAGGGAAGAGCCTCTTTACTGTGACCAGCAACCTCAGCGTGACGGCAGCAAAGACCTCTCATGTGGATTGTCTGGCCTCGGTGTCTGCCCTCCCCACACCACTGAAGAGCAGCGTACGTCTGACAGTGGGTGAGAGAACACAGCCATTTGATTTACATTAAATAACATATGTGTGCACAAATGCAGAGAGTTGTCTGTCAAGCCTTTCTTTGTTCTGTCCTAGTTTAGTTCTCTGTCTCTTAGTTGTCTGCCTCTACATTTCTCTCTTTTTATAATGTCTCTCTCTCTTTGTGTGTTTACATTTAGTTCTTTCCCCTTTTTCCATCCCTTTCTCTTTTGGGAAACATGTGAATCATCACAGAGCATTATTATCGAAGAGGAGAGTGGAACAGTAAGGAGTTGCCAGATCAACGCTACATGAGTTTGCATCACAGCCACTGAAGAGGAGCTGAGGTTTCAAACCTCTCTAAGGCCCTCAGCTTCAAAATACAAAGGCTGCTGTATTATCGTGTTCCATTTGTAGTGTTAGTTGTAACATTTTCTTGAAAACCACTTAGAGCAGCTTCCCTCAGCAACCACCCCCGTGCCTACTGCTGCAAATTAAACACAGCTTTCTTTACATGATGTCTGCAACTCTGTAATTGAATTGCAAAGTAACAACACTGCTTCAGCACTTTCTTTACCAAAACACTGACGTGACCTCTCTCCTCAGTTGCAGAGGTGCTGCAGGAAGGAGATGACTGCACAGTCCCGCTGGCGCTAACGACCTCCCTCTCTGCTCTTCTGCTGCTCGTCCTGCTCTGCATCTGCACTGTCCTCTGGTACAGACAAAGGAGACAAGCAAGTAGGCACTTTCCTCTTACTGAAATTGCTCTAGGTGGAAAAAAGGCACCTCCCCCCTACACTTTTCCAGTACAGAAAGTGTGATTAAAGTATAATGAAGAAGATAGGCGGTTACATGCTGTGACTCTGCACTGCCCCACGCTGGCCTTCACCAAGGGTACGCAATATTTTTTCTGACAAAGGCAGAACATTAGTTGTCAGCAGAAAGCTTTTCTTCTCAGGAAACAACAGCAGTTAAGTGTATATATATGTATAACTGCAGGGTTGTAGGTTTAGTTCTGTCCCTGCAATTCAATTTACTGTGTTGTTTTTAAAGTCAAACTAAATTTTTGTTGCATGTTTTTTGAGAAAAAAATGTAAATAAAAATCAGAACCCAAAAGAGGAAATTTACATTTGATAGTTTTTACTTTCATGATGTCACAGCCTATCTTTTTATTAACAAAAGAATGCTTTTGTCCATCTACGTAGATGGAGAATTTGTTTTAATGTAGCCATTAAAATCTTTATTATCAACCATATTTGCCACAACGTGGCTGATCTATCACGGTCACACACAACCCACATACTTTTTTTCCAATGTGGTTGTTCGAAACAACACTTTAACAGGTATTGTTCTGAAACACTAATTTCTGAAAAAGACACATATTAACAAAACACTGTCTGTCCACGGTTTGTAACTGTCGATCAACCTTGCACACCGACATGCCCACTCAGAGGCTAAGAGATAACGCAACATTTCTGATATTTGCCAGAGTACACTATTTTCTTCCCCCAAAAAAACTTTCACATAATTTTGACTGCAAATTTTTTAAATTCATTTGAACTTTATAGTTTCTAATTTAACATTTTCACATAGTTAATTTTTAACTGAAGTGGCATACCCTCCGTACCACAGTTGTGATTACATTCGTTATTTCGGTGCAATGCTGTTAGCATTTCACGATTTTCAGAAATAGGATAATCATGGAGCCATTCACAGGGAACAATAGAAATGTAAGGATTTTTTTTTTTCACTTTTATTTTGTAATTTCAGTTTTTTGTTTATTGTTAAAATCATCTAGTTTACAAGTTGTGCTATTGTACTTTCCATTAATGTATTCTATTAAAAACCAGCTAAAAAACTGTATTTACACTTTAATCGCAACAATGATCTTTCCACTACTGTATGATTTACAGGTAGTTGCAGAAAAATTATATAGAAAAAATTATACGGAGTCTCACTTGGATAAATAAAGGACCATGTGCTGGTCCTGGGTTTATATCTAAACCCTGTCAGTCGCATCAGTGGGACAGTCGAACCTTGAATGTGGCGAGTTGACCTTGGATAGGCCATCAACCTGTTGGGTAAAAAAATTACAGCTGGTGGTACAATGGGGGAAATTGTTCTTTGGAGAACTTGAGCTCCTGATTCACACCTGGTTTCTGCCAGATGGGTGGACATATTTGCCAACTGACAGCTCTAAAACTCAGTAATTAGCATGTTACATCCTGTTTCCTTGTTTTTACCCTTGGGTTTTTGTACAGATTAATAAAACAAGATATAGTGAGCTTTAGAGGCGTTGGTAGGCAGAGTTTGTTGGCTTCGGACAGAGCCAGTCCACCTGTTCAGTCTTTGCACTAAGCTACGCTAGCTTGCTGTAACTTCATATTTAACTGACAGACATGACAGTAGTAACTCTTCTCATCTAAATCTTGGCCACTGAGAAAATTCCCCAAGTTAACTGTTTCTTTAAGAGTAACACACTGAATGTTTGTTTTTAAAGTGAAAAGTGAGATAGCTTTCCTAAAACTCTTTTAGAGCTCATAACCCAACCCAGAATATTTGTGATGTGGTTGGACTACTTGTCACCTCTCCAAACAGAGAAGTTCATACCTGGGCAAGTTGTGGAAGAAAAGTGGTGTGATGTTGTAAGAAGTCGGGCCATGAAAGAGGGAGTTTGCAGAGATGTTTCCGGAGTGCCATCTCCGAGGGGAGTGTGCTCTGTAGCACAAGGAAGCGGAGGAGGTCTGTTTTTGCATGATAACAAAAAGTAGCCCTGAGTCACATATTTAGAAGTCAGTGTAATCCCCATGACCGATTCTGGACCGTTGCAAATCACAGCTATGGTTTACAGCCAAGGGATTATCATAAAGCAGGTGTGACCTTTCTCTTCCAGCAGCTGATTCTGTACCTGAAATGTCTGATACCTCCTTCCCCATTGTCCTTGCTTCAGTCTTACAGCTTTAATGTAACATCCCTGAGAAAGTTAAATTAACTTTGTGAGGATGCTTCACATGTTAGAGGATGTGGCATGCCTCTAAGTCACTAAGCGCTTTTTTGAATAATCCACCTCAGTGGGGAGTAATGTATGCTTTGTAATTATTGGGAAAATAGAAGGGATCCAATATTGTCACCCTCAAAGACTTTGGCCAGCATGACAGTGGGGATTTCAAATATAATGACAAAGGAAATTTCTCTCCCTGTAAAAAGAAACAGTTTATATCTCTCCTGGGGCAAGTGCCATCTGCACCATTGTTATATTGTTGTCTTTTCGCCATGGCCAGGAGGACCTTTGGCAAACACAACCATGAAGCTGTGTTACAAAACTCATTAACACTCAGCTCCAGCTTTCACTGTTGAATTGCAAACTGACTGGAGCCTATGATATTAGTGCAGAACCCAAAAACTAATAAGTGGCGAGAAGTTTATTGTTCCAGCTTTTGTATTGCTATTGATGCAGTGAGCGAGCACAGTAGTTCTGTGGTGAATGCAGTGACAATAATAAAGTTAAAGGCTGATAGCTCATGATAATTCTGTAACCTTAATACTTTATTTTTTTTACCTTTCAGAACCAAGCCCACGAGAGGCAGTAAGGTAATATTTAAAAGCTCTTTTTGCTTTATGAGGCAATTTTTCTAACAATGAAAAATCTTGGATGTCTCTCCACTTTTTAAACTAACAAAAACAACTTTAAGATCAACGGTGGAGCCTTAAGTAAAAGTGAGAGACTTGTGACTTGTGGAGAAAGTAGCCACCAATAATCTGTGACAGAAGCAGAGACGTACAGTCCTGGCTCTACTGAGCTCCATTTATACTTTACATAAGCTAATATGAAGACTCAGCATCAGTCTTAGTTAATACGTACAACTTATTTCTGAGAATGGATGGGCTTTATTGTTCCTCATTATAAAAGAACATTGAAGACATGAATTTGAAATTACATGCATTAAATAGTCATTCCAATTTGTAACATCCTAATTAAGATTCAAATTGTCATAAGGTAATTTAAGAAGCAGATATATCACGCATTGTATTTGTCAGCGTTTTCCACACAGCTGAAATACATTTTACAGCTTTTCCATTGAGCACATTGAAGTGAGAGTTGAGTACTTTGGTTGAGTCTAATAAAATGCAGTGAAAAATGATGATGATGTTCATTTTTTATCTGTCAATGCACTTTATGATTAAAACAATGCAGGGGCCCCTGATATACTGCGGCTTTGTGAGAAAAGAAAATTGTCTGTTCACAACAGCATAGCTTCTGACAAAGTGGCTCTGCCGTATCTCAGATAAAGGTTATCTTTTCCATTGGACTGTTCATTTGGGCATTTGCAGGTTTAACCAATCAGTGAGCGGGAGGATTTCGGTTGCTGAGGCGACAGGGGGGGAGGTCAACCTGGGATACTGTAGTGAAGGCCCCCCAGGTGAGATAGTGACATATAGTTTACCATGATAACTGTAAACCTCAACTACATTGTTTCATCACATTAACACTGTTGAAAATCTGAGGGTTCAGATAAATAGTATAATAAATAAATAGTCTTATCTCAGAAACTACAATAAGTTACAATAAGTAACGTTAATACTGTACTAACTGCACAGGTAACCCATAACATTAAACACCACAATAATTTTGGTATAACCTTTTAGCCTAATATGAGTTAAAAAGCTCTACTTCTGGTGAATCTCTGCTGTAACTTCTGATTGGTCACAGGTAGAGGTCAATACATGTGATAGGTTACTTAATACAGCTTCAGTCACCTTAAAGGACCTTTCCAGTGTGTATGCATGCTACACATATTTCGATTTTTTATGTTTTACCCACCAGTTTCAGGAAAGTATTGAGTTTTATTCATGTCCATGCAATATGCAAAATCAATCAGTCACATTTAACAAAATGTCTGTATGATTTTCTTTGGGGTCAAATCAAGATTATGATTGCTTGTAATGCAGATTGATTAGAAAAGTATGCATTGCTTTTCTCCACAACAATAATGTTACTTTTTCTAACACAAACTTTATGTTCACTGTGAAGGATTACACAACTTAAAAAAATCAAGAGTCTGCTAATCAATATTCATATTGTATGGATATGAAAGGCAGCCAACGCAACTGAAATTGATTCAAGTTTTTAATCAGTTAAGAAAGTCTTAACATCATGGTCACATAATATGGAGATTTCAAAATCAAACAAATCATATTTATATATTTTCTTAATTCTGTTTTTCAGACAGAAATAAAAAATAGATTTAAACTCGGAATGCTGTGTTTACTAGGTACACATCTCAGACCTCTGAGCCACTAAACCGCCTAATTCCTACTATTTTGCTGAGGTCTGCTTTTAGTCCAAAGTGGGCTGTAGCGGGTCTGAGGGGCTGCGTGGTTAGATCAGGCTAAATTGCTGTTTTTCACCCTGCAGATGCAGTTTGCAATGAGCTAATCATGGAAACCGGTAGCCAGATGGACTTTGTCAGCTTTAGCAAGGTAAGATAGAGAAAGATTGGATTTTTTGGGGGTTGGATAGTCTTTATTGTCCTTGAGGGGCAATTTGGCTTGCAAACAGTGTCCCATCAGACAGCTCCATGTCAGACCGCTTGACACATCCATTACGGCATAAAGAAGGGATGTTGAATAACATGCTTAATGGTCATGTTGGTTAAATCCACTTCATGGGTCCACAAATTGCCAACAGCACTATTTTAAGCTTACAGGGCCCTTCTCAGTGGCTCCATCATCCTCATCGTGGTGTACCATGATCTACAGGTGCACATGGACTAAATTGAGACACAAATATAAATTTTCTGTCTTTACCCTGTAAATATTGTCATTCCCCTAACATGATTCTAAATTGTCACTGTTGATGTTAAATTGTCAATTGTGCCTTAGGGGTGTTGCTAGGCCGACTGAAATCAACGAATCAATCATTATATTAAATCTGGTTAACATACTGTGTTGATATCTTGTTTAATATCCTGGTGTCGAAAAATGAATGGAGGAGAGACTGCATTCTTCCTGGCGGGCTTATGAAGGCTCTTTTCCCAATTACGTCTGATGTGGAGCAGCTCTGACTTGAGGTCACAAGTTCAGCTGTCTTTAAACTAATGAACCAGTGCGGTGCCTTAAGTAATAGGATTACCTTATCTGGAGGTACTAAAGGTCGGCGACACTTCAAGGCCTTTAAGGCAATAGTTGTCTGTCTTCCAGTCGTCCTCAGACTCCTCCAGGAAAGGTTTCAGGACAGGAATCTCAGTTTGTAGCCCTTTCCTGTGATCTTTGTCAATTTACATTGCTGCAGAAAATGACCTGCTGTGTTGTCACTAAAATCTTAATTTGATGGTGTGCCGCAGGTCCCTGACGTTGTGTCCTCCAGCAGCCTGTCTCTGCACAGTGAGAGCCAAGCTCAGGTGTGTCTATCAGAGGAAAGCTCCAAGAATGTCAGGAGAATTACCACAGTTTAAATATGTTTATTATGTTATTTGGTATAACAAATGATGGCAGGATCTTAATGACTGTTGTACAGTATTTACAGATGTGCCACACAGGTGTAAAGCTAGAAGCTAATGTTATATGATCTTGAGCTAAATGTGTACCTTTACCTTTACAATTTATTGTAACTTTAAAACCTTTTTTAGAACATATATATATATATATATATATATATATATATATATATTTTTTTTTTTTTTGTTATTTTAAATTTTAATAAATTCTATTTTTGTGTTCCTTTGTGTTCTTGACAATTTATATTGTTTGTGCAGGCCATAGTAATTTGGACCTAAATAGGATATAGTCTACACTATAGTTTATTCCTTCACACACAGATATGATAATTTAAAAAGGATTCCAGCTTTTTACATCTTGGGTCTTATTTTTGCAGCTTTGGCCATTATTTTTGTTAATTATGATAACATATCACCCGCTGTGTTAATTGCTGAGATGGATCACTAATAAACCCGAGAAGGCAACAAACACAAGCAGTCAGAGATCAGAAAAGTTGTAAATAGCCGACAGATTATCTAAACCACTTTATTTGGAGGTGAAACTGTAAAGTGAGTGCACCTACAACCCTCTGGGTTTCAACTACACTCTTGGCTCATCTTCTTAACAGTTAGCTGGCAATCTTATCAGTTTGATGTCACTTCCTTCAGTATTTGCTGACAACTTGTGTGCTAAAGTCGATGATGCTAAGTGATCTGTCCTGTTACCTGCAGCTGTACTGTCGACCCACAGTCCCTCACAGACTGAACTAGAAGAAAATCGTCATCACTTGATCGAAAAAAAACAGTTTCTACTCCGACAATATCTCATCATATAGTACATCATCGGCCTGTTCCATCATTTAGGTCAATTTCCCAGTCATGGAAAGGAAATAAAATACTATCAACGGTAAAGTCTGGAGCATAAATTTACACTATGTGACTGGTGCTGCAATGAGATCGAGTGTTCTTTGCAGTAATGCATGGGAATAACAGATTTATCTCTGCGTGAAGTGGGTGACATAACATTTGCATTTTATAATAGTAAAGGATGGAGGGGAATAGAGTGGTGGAGATGGAGGTATATGAATCTTCCAGACACTCTGTAGTTTCACTAGCATTGCTGTTGTTAAAGGAGTTGGCATGCATTAAAAAGATGACATGCTTATTGCTGGTGTCCGGGGAAAAAAACAAACTCAGATTAACACACGGCTGCAGTAAAGTTCCCTACTGATACCAATGCATACATTTCAGAAACCATTTTGACAGTGAATGAGCTGTTTCATTAAGTGATTCACCACATGGGGTAATGATCATTGTTTGATAGTGTCGCAATAGCTATCAGAAAAGCTGTACTTTTTGTGGATGGTGCTGTGACTGTTAGTATTTATGCATCATTTGTCACCTCACACAACTGCATAGGCCTTAAAAGAAATGCCAAAGTAATGTTTTGCTGAATGGGAAATACTCTTTCATTTCCCTGAAAGCCAATGCACATTCTGATTGGACATTTTAGCTTTAGATTTGATTTATCTCTGCTGACAACCTTGATTGGCTAAATATGACTTCAAGCCCATAAGAGAATGGCATGGTGGCCACATCTCTGCAAAAGCAAAGGCTACTGAAAACAAATGCAGTCATTTGCAGTGGACTCAATTGCAAGGCTGTATATTTTCATATAATAAAGAAGTACGAGGGAGAAATTGTCTTACAGAGGTTTATTATCTGGGAACCATGAATGCCTGTACAAAAGTTTAAGGCAATCTGTCAAATAGTTATTGAGATATTTCAGTTTGGATCAAAGTGGTGGACCGATAGATGCCATTGAGTAAACAAGGCTGAAACCTGATGTGCTACAAGACACTTTTGTACCCCACAAACCTCACACACACACACACACACACACACACACACACACACACACACACACAGACACTGGTGCCACTGTTCACAGGCATTTAACACTGAATACTTACCACATCACCCTTCAAATGTGTGTCTGTTTTTTTCTGACATTGTGTTGAAGGCAGTTCTATCTTGGCTTTCCAGCATTTTCCAGAAAGGGGGACAAAGAAAGGAGTAATAGATTTATAGGAACTGAATAGAAGGTATATAGAATATATACAAAAAGTTGACATTTCACAGAAATCTCGCCTTGAATTATCCATTATGCAGAGACAGCATGCATGCTTGCATTATTGAAAATAACACGCTGACATAGTTTCCTGCTATTCTCTATCACCAGATGGCTGACACAGATCTTCACTTTGGAAATCACATCTCGCCAGCGAATGCGAGGAAAGTGTTTGTGCTCTCTCTCTCCTGCTACACTTTCATTGTCGCTGCCTTCTGTTTTCTCGCACCAAACGCCTGGCATTGAAGCTGCAGGCTATTAAATAAATTAGATTTTCTGCAGTGGGCCTGACAAAGACAGGCGCAAAATGAGAGGCCTATTACATGACCTGCTTTAGTGTTTTGTTTTCCAGCTTAACCTTACCCTTCCCTGGGGCTTACTTAGGCCACTCCGCGGGTGTCAGTTTTGCTGCTCATATGTTTGGAGGCATCTAAAGCTCAGAGATCCAGTCAGGGCCAGTCAGCATTACCATCAGTGAGGCCGTAACAAGGCCCCTCACTTTCACCCCTCGCAACTGTAGCCATCTTCTGGAGTCCCTGTCACTCAGTTGCTGTCTACTCTGCCCCTCCTGTCTGTCACAAGCTGATCTCCTCCTTGCGTCATTGCGTGACACTACAGTTACACTGCACATGCTCAGTCTCCAGCACCACTCTGGCTCCCAGGCTCTTACATCAACGTACAAACTTCTTTCGTCTGTAAGGGACCAGCTGTCAGTACAGCAGGTATCTCCTTCCGTTCTGCATGCATCATAGAAAATTATTGAGTGGAACACAACCATCGGGAATGACAAGAGAGGAATCTGCTGCTAGGGTGAAGCTCTCCAGCTACATCAACAGTTTTTTTGTTGGCAATTAGCAAGAAGCCACTGCACTCTTTGTTTTTGGTGTATGGATAAATAAATGGAAACTTTGGCTAATGGCCCTCTGGAGTACAGCATGATGTCTCCAGTGGCTCGTTATATTCTGCTTTCTACTTCCTGTTCGTCAGGGTCCATTAGCAGTCCAGTCACTGAGCTGCTAAAGCGAAGAGAAGACGCTGAGCAGAGCAAGGGCATTAAAACCACACATTTACAAATATCTAAGTGCTAGAGTAGCAGGGCCTCCTCTTTATGTTTCCATCTTTGCCAGGAAATTTTAAAGCATAAGGCCGGCAATATTCTATATAATGGTAATTGTCAACAAATGCCATTAAAAGAGCAAAACTTTCTGTCTTCCTCCCCTTATCTCATAGCTCTAAGCCCAATGGTTCCTATTTAAGATGTAAATCTTTTAAAATGGCTCACAAATATTTTGTTTAATTCATAAAAAATGTTAAATAATTTCCTAAAACAGCTGGGCTAGTTTTCAGCAAACATTACTCAAACAAAATTAAATAGTACATTTTGTGGGGGACTATTTTCAGCTGCGGATTTATACACATTTGGTGCTGTAGTGAGTATTTACAGCATCAGGACTGTGTATGACTGTAATAACTCAAAATAAGCTACGGTGCCCATGTTCATCGCATAGTCTCCACACTGTAAAAATGAAGCCAAAATACCGTTGATACGGGAGCTGCCATCTTGTGCTGATGATGTCTGGAGACAGAGACTGTGTAGTAGTGATATGCGGTATTGAGTTCCCGCCTATACAGCCTCCTAAGCCAATCGCAAGCACAAGACAGGGCTTATGATCTATACTGCAGCCAGTCACCAGGGGTGATCGAGATGTTTTGGCTTCACTTTTAGGGAGCTGTCTCATCGTCCGTCTTTATATACAGTCTACGGTTCATCGTAATGAAATAAGATGTCACTCAGTACAAAAATGTGGCTCATTGTTTTTGAACAACAATGGAGGTCTATGGCCCAGAGGCACAAGATATATCAAGCTTTGTCTACACAGACAATATGTGTTAGTAGAATCAGTTAATTGTTAGTTTTGGTTAATTTATGGGATTTGTTGACCATTAGCAAAATATAGAACACCTGACTTATTCTTCCATTATAAAAATAATCTTGAATTTGTGATGGCTTACTTGCCAGTTTAAAGACTCCTGACCTCAAGTGAGCCAACTCAAAGGTGGCGATACAATCATACTTTATCATTGACTTTTGAATACACAGGGCCACAAGGACTTCGCTGTTCCTCTTTCAACATAAATATGATAATGGGACCTAAGCCCAGAGAACACTTCATCACCAGCTTTATAAATATGTATTCAAGAACAACAGACCCCAGTGACATGTAAAAGCTTTGTTGCTTCAGGATGCCACCGCGTTGAATGACTTGAATTAAATGGGCCCTCTTGACTCTGATCAGGGCAAATTAAGTGGTTCGTGCTTTGTTTAGGCTCTCGAGGGCCAGCACTGGTAGAGCACCGCTGATGAATAACTTAACACGTCCTCTCATTATTGAAAGCTGACGCTTTCAAGAGCAGCGTGGCACGGGGCCCCTACTAAATTAAAGGCCTTCAAAAGTAACTCTGTCCCACTATATTATTTGTCTAGGGCCATTACCAGCAATTGAGGCTAAAATCCTTGACACACCCTTGTTAGCATAGGGTACTCTTTATTAGCTGTTAAATGCAACTCAGCAAGTGATTCTGCAGGCTAATCACCACAGTGGACAGTTAAGAGATATTCAGTGGTCAGTATTTGAAAGAGAAAAATAGATAATAAAAGAGTTTTCTATCTTCTGCATGGTGTCCCCGTGGCTGATTAACTGGCCTTGGTTGGGAGTGCAGCGGGTGTCAGCGGTGGCCGCAGTCTGCAGCCTGGCTGAACACAGCACTTCCTCTGCCTCAGAGGTATTTCCAATCCAATGCAGTCCCTCTTCCTCGGCTCTGTGAGTGTGACTCATTGTGTTATGTCAGATCTCATCCAACCGTTAATATTTGCTACCAAACAATGTGTGTGTTAATTTACTGACCTACAACTGATTTTGCTGGCTGACCAACAATAAGGAGTTTTAAAGATTAAATTTACTGCTGTATCCTCAATAAGTAAAATAAGTGAAATATTGCTTATTAGACAACACATTTCTTTTGAACTTCTAAACTGAGTGACATGACATTATCCAACTTTGTGTATCTATCAGTAGAAAAAAAATATTTGTATATATTTTCCCACTCAAACACTGTAGGAGGCAGTGGAGAGATATTTTAGGTGAAACACTTTACAAGATTTTTCCAAACTTGATATAGTAATAGGGTTGCCTAAATGGCCACTAAACAAATAAAATGTTGAATTTGAAAGTGTAGGTCTTGACTCCCTTTTTAGGTGGAGCAAATTCATTAAAATATATAAAAACGTATTAGTATTAGTTCATTGATTTCATTTTTGATTCATATTGATTTCATAATTGGTGGAACTTGAGCAGGTTGAACTGACATGTCTTGACAGTTTGATAGCATTGGCAGAGATATGTACTCAACTGCATGTCAATAAATTAGAATCAGTAATCTGTTAATTGTAAAATAAAAACGGAGACCTACTGTGACTTTTTATTGTCTATATCAGCACACCGTAGAGGGCATTATTGCACTTTTACTATGGCTACTTACAAATGGTCATCCATTTTTAAACCTAAACTTTGGTTAAGTCGATTACACAAGTGACATTTAGCTTATTTCTAACAAATATGTTCGCTAAAGAAACCTGCAGTTTCATGTACCTTGAGCTTGTGTGTGTTAAAACTATGCTTGAACTGTTGAGGTGTGCCAAATAAATTATAATTTGTTTACATCCTTACTTGTTTACATCCCTAACTCTACTGAAGGTGAACTGATACCAGTCCCGATCAAGCCCATAATCCTAATGGACACAGAGTCCCAAGGTGTCTTCCAAAAGAACAGGTGCTGCTGAAACTCTGTGCAAACTATTCTGGCCCTTTTTTTTATGTGTCCTGAACTGCCCATCTGTCATGGCCGGGCTCAGGTGGCAACAACGTTGGCAGTGAGGTGGTAGCAGTTCAGCACGTCAGCGCTTCTGCAGACCACATCCCCTGATAGTGCTGCCGTGATAAATGATATCCAGCTGTCATTGAACAGGCACCCAAAAAGACTTACGCACCAACTCTCTTGTAATAGAAAGCACTTCTCGTAAAATCCAGCACTGACTCGTTGCTCAATCTGACACCCTGTACGGTAGGCTGGTAAAGTAATTCCCACAGAAACACAACGGCTTCTTCTCTGCCATGTACTGGGCATCCCTGGTACAATCAGCTGACTAATGCACTAAAACCAAACTAAAGCAATGGTGGACACATACTTGTTCAAACAAATAAGATTAGGAAAGCCAGACTATGAGTGCAGACTGGTGGTGATATGTATGGCTTTATCTATTCTACTGAAAAGTAATGTCACTGATGTCAGTGTGAACCTGTCTCTGCCAGTATGATTGCTTTTTGATGAAATGAACAGTAAAATATGCTAAGCAATCCATGTTGTTTTCATGTTGTGGATATTTTTTAAGGGTGCCCCATTGTTTCCATTGTCTTTCGCTCAGTACACATATTTATTCATAAGCAGCCAGGCAGACACATTTTCACGCCATAAAGTGTCTGAAAGTCCTTGAAAGGGTTAAAAAGTACCCATAAAAAGAGTATGTTAAAAACTGAAAACTGCTAAATATGATATTTACCATTACTTATACTTAGAGAACAGAAAACTAGTAACCCATGTAGATTGTAATGCAATCCATGGCAACAGTCTTATAAAAAATGTATACCAATACCTTCAGTTAAATTGGTTTGTGTTGGTCTGTATGAAAGAGAAAATATTATTTACACCTTAATATTATACAGTCAAAATTGATCATAGAACTGACAATAACATTTGAATTTAATCATTTTAATATTTATGTGTTTCTAGTCAATTTATATCACTTTTCTAAAAATGGTTGGAAACTGTTTATTTCGGATCCTTGCCTCCAACACACCTTCGAACAATTTGTCCTAACACTAAATTGAGGAGCTTCTGAAATATTGAAAGAACTACATCTTCCTTCTTGCATCAAAGTATGTGTCAAAAACATGTATTTCTCTCTCTCTCTTCCCATCTTTCTTTTTTATCTTTTCTGTTACAAGTAGTTTTGATCTTTTGGCGGGAACTTGGAGTGATGATAAAGGGTATTTTACAACTGCGTATGAGATAATTCACCACAGGCTCAGGGAAGAAACACTTGATGATCTGCCTTAAACCTCAAAATAGTAGGAAGAAAAAAAAATCAATGGTGTCTTTTACACACAGGAAGTAAAGGCAGATTTTTTTCTGCAAAATTTTTTTTTTCACTGATCAGTGGCCATCAGATATTTTGTGACCAGGAACTAGTGACACAGATGCACACATGGACATGTTTCAGTAATGACAGCAAGAACATGGCACCTGCAAGAGGAGTGTGTGTGTGTGTTGTGGTGTGTATGACAAAGAAGTTCACTGGTCAGTTTGTGTTTCTATGCCATACATTTAGAAATAAATTAACATGCTTACACACACAAAAAAAACTCCCACAAAAACAATTTGGACTCCATCACTGTGTAACTTCTTGTAATTTGTTAAGCAAATTGTGTAATTAGCTTCTACAATATGTGTTGTGAATTCTCTCTGTGCTGCTGAGGAACACTGCCCTTGAGGGTTTAGAGATAATGTATCTCCTATGTAACTCTCTTGACTGGACTAAGTGACTCCAGGTGTGCTGAGGTGAAGACTGAGGGATGCAGACTAACATCCACATTTACAGTATGAGGATGGAGCTGAAGTTCTTTGTATAAATCTGTTGCATGTTTGGCTCCTGAACTGCTGTGTCAGGTGAAAAAGTACATGTAGTTGGTCCCGTAAGAGGCTTTGAGTTCATCACAACATTCTTGTGCAGCTTAGTCCACTGTAGCATTTTTATCAAATGGCACAGCTGTCATTTTTGGATGATCCCCTTATGCACCCTCTGCCAGGACACCACGTCCTAAAACTCCAATGTTTAAACAACCCACAGATAAGTTTAAACCATTTCATAACATCAACAGACTTACAGTGCTCAAGTGCTTTTTGTGAAGGACTTTGTAAAGACTGGAACCTACAGTAAGCCATAAAACAGAATATGACATTGAAAATATGTTTGCAATATAATGTAATTTGAAAAGCAATTTAACAGAATTTCATTATAATGGTTTTTCACCTCTGGCATTTTCTTATTGCAGACAAATCTAGTTTTTATATCAAAGACACTTGAAGAATCACCCACACTTGGAGACATTTACCATGTGCAATTATCTAATAATAGCTTACTGGCCAAAGGCACCATAGTGCATGATAAATAATCCCATATTTTTTCTTTCTATAGAAATAAAGGAGCCATTTTCTCTTCCTCTTGATCTTGTGATATTCTTGTTTTCTCTCAAATTATCAAATTGTGCATTGACTAACATGTTCTCTGGGCTATTAAAAGGCCATTGAGCAGCTCTGCCATATTTAACTGAAAAATACCAATCAATGGCATCAACATGACAAATGAATTGATTGCATAACTGATGGCAGTTTTGAATATTGGCAGTTATAGTGGCAGCCTTATTTGTTTTAAGTCAGCTAATTTTTCACTCTAACAGCTTTTGACACACGCCTTACACTTGTTTGACAAACTTGCTGAAATCTGAAAAACATTTGCTTGAGGGTGAGCTCTCCCCTTTCATTAATAAACTTTTCTCATAGGATATTGTATTTTAGATTCATGCACTCAACCAAATATGGAAAATCCTATTTCATATGCTGATAAGCAGTTCAAATGTGGGGCGCCTGTTTTTTTCATTTTCCTCTTTACATGCAGAAAACACATTGTTTCCTTAACCATAATGATACATTACATATTATCAGTTAATGATGGGGTTTCAAATATTTGCATCTAGTAAAACTGTGTTTCTTGTAAAGAATGTTTACTACGATGCTACATACATGCTATTTTCATTATTAATTAATCTGCAGATTGTTTTAATTAATCACTCAAATGTTTGGTCTAGAAAACATCATAGATGTCCAAGATGATGCCATCAGATGTCTTGTCTTCTCTGACAGTCCAAAACCAAAAAAACATACTAAAATGTTAGATGAAGCAAAGCAGCAAATTCTCACACTTGGAAACATCACATTTCCATCAAAACAATTAATCAAAAACAAAATAGTTGTTGTTTCATTTTCTTTCTATTGATTAATTAACTCATAGTTGCAGCTGCAATGCCACTGACAAGATCAAAAATCACACCTTATTTACTTACATCAAGTGTCTGCCAGCATCTGAATTAGTAGTGTGAAATGTATGCAATGTAAAGTGCCCTCAAAAATCCCCCATATAACAAAAAAAGGAGTGACAATACAATGTAACACATTTTATAGATTTAGAGAGAATTAACAAACCTTCGACTCTACGCCTATCATTGCTAAATGATGATGATTTATATGTGTCAGAAATCTCAACACTGCTCACTATAGAGTAAACTGCCAAGTATGTATCATATAGGAAGTACTGAATGATTAAAAGAGGAAGCCAATTATATTATGTTGAACATATAGGGTGTACATATACCATAGGCCTATATTTGAGGTTATGATCGGTTTAAAAGTTGACACAGAAGAAACAAACATATTGCTTAAAATATTTGGGATTACCCACAGAGAAAGAGGAAACTAAGCTGACTGGATAAAGGGTAGAGAAATGCATTGACTGTATAAGGAATAATAACTGGAAGAATGTGGAGTAATCTGACACACACACACACACACACACACACACACACACACACACGAGTGCTTCTTACTTTATCATAGACCTCAGTTATGAACACATACTCAGTTTGCTGCATTAGTACAGAGTATAATGTGGACCATATAAGGATCCAGATTATTTTAGCAGCCCATTTGGCAACCTTAGCAGTGGTAAATTCAGCTGTAAATTCAGGGAATTTATACACTCTTGGCATTTTAGTTCAAACATCTAAAACAAACAAATCCATTTTCAGAGACCTGGGAAATCTATTCTGACAAAGAGCTTCTTCAATACTTATAATATTTGGAAATACATTTCCCCATGTTCTATACAAGCCTATCAACACACTGTACTTTAATAATGCTGCCTCACCACAGAGTCTGTGATTTCTTTTTGGGTCTCTTTGCACTAATTGCATCTTTGCTGCAGAAGAAACCAATAAAGTTCTTGTTGCTGATATTTGGTTTTCCAAGCAATTAATATCCATTTAGCAGAATCCTTAGTCATACGTAGGCCCAGTAGGTTTAAGTTTTTGAGCATGTTAAAATGTCTTTACATGTTCTTGCATCCCAAATGGATGGTCTTTCGGTCTCCGTCTTTCCTTCAGGGCAGTTGGGTGAATGACAAATGATTAATAGGTTTCCAAGCTAATGGCTATTGATAGGCCATCAGTAATGCATCCTCGTGCTCTGCCAGAGTCTTTTGTGCTCCTGTTCAGGAGGCTTCGTTCAGCAATTTCATGTCTCATAAAATACGGCGTGAAGTAATCTTCAGAAGCAGTTTCCAATAATGTCATTGGGAAGTTGGAGGAAACCAAGGTCCTCTTGACTGTGTAGTAATTAAGCACTGACTCATCATGGCTGGTCTGTCGTTTGGTGCTGAGTGGACTGGTTCTCTCTTTCAGGACTGTGCTCTGCTCTTTGGCTGAAATGCATCGTTATTCAGTTAATGGAAAAATCTACAGCTTCTATCTCTTTACCATCTGAGCCGAGGACATTGTGAAACAATGTAATTGCACACATCCTCTAGTATGGACTTTTTTGTGCACGCTCTTGAACATCTTGATTTTACACCCTCTCTGTTGAGGAAATCCAAGTCAACAAAGAATCACACTTTATCCAAGAAACACTGAGCTAGCAGTCTGTTTTTCTCTGTCGTCTCAAGCGGCATAAAAGCTGCACTAAACCAATCCGAGTGTTTGTTGTTACCTACAAATGAAACTGTCCTATGTGTCGCTGTACTTTGTGATTTTACCTGACATTTGCAAACTCATAGCTTTGAGTTTTTATTATGTAACTACTCTGGTATACATATTGCCTACTCTCTAGTTGTACTGTTTTCGTTTTAAAGAATTGCTGTCTTGTGTGCAACATCATGAGGCAATAAAAACTATTTCGCATAATGGAACAACTGCTTTTAAGAGCTCCATAAATGTGTTCCTGGTAATGTAAAAGGCGTTTAATCATTGCTGGCATGAAAGTGCTCCACAAACAATTTTGTCAAATTCACATAGTTGGAAACAGGTGAAATTGCTAAGATGGAGGGAATCATAGTCAAGTCCATTAATTTCTTCAGGTACATTTAAAAACAACAAATGTTGACCAAAGGGCTTTACATAGAAACTTTAATAATTCAACATTTAAATTAAATTAAAGTGACAAAAAATAGGTGGATTTCTGTAACAGACAAAATTAAAGCATTTATGTAACCATATTAATATTTTGGCAGATTTAAACACAATTGTAAATAATAACACAAATGAAAATTTCTTGAATAATAAAATAAATATAAAAAGATTTATGAAACAATATTGCTAATACTATTACAAAGGGTTGTTTGATGAGAAGATCAATACCACCCTCATATCTGTCTGTTAGCTAAGAAGCTACAGCAGATGGTTAGCTTAGCTTAGCTTAAATAAGGGAAACAGGGGGAAACAGCTAGCCTGGCTCTGTCCAAAACTAAACAAAAAATGCCCACCACCACCTATAAAGAGCACTATAACAAATGATTTAGTCTTTGTTTAATCCGTACACTTACTGGAGTCTTGTCACCATTAGCAGAGTCACTTATACTGAGACTCCAAGACTACCAGACTCTTCGTTCCCTCCTGTGCAGTTGTCATGACACATAAAGACTTTGTGATCAAATGTCAATACAATTATCATTGATTTGCTATTGATATACATGATGAGAAGGATTGGTTTAAGATAGATTCCATTACTATCACTGTGTTTCTCCCATATATGAATAAATAGAAATAATGCCAATATTCACAGACCAATCTATCCATGTTCAGTTGCTGAATGTGCACATTGGTTTGGCTCCGCTCCACTTGTATTACAGTAGGTATTGATCAGCAGCACAGACAAGGCAAGACAAATTGAATCCAGACCTCACCAGTAGGCAAAGAGCGCTAAATTCCCTCTCAGAACATCAAGTCGGTGGGTTCCAGTTCATTCATAGCCGTCGCTCGCAGTCAGGAAGACATTCAACTGGCGCCTGACATGTAGACAGCCTATCATCATTTTCCTTTGACTGGCAACATTTCAAGTAATTAGGCACTAACAACTGCAGTGTGTGGAGCTGAGACATGAAATGAACTGGCTGTACTCTGCTGGAGATCCCCACTGGGCATGGCAGCTGGAGAGCCGCAAAGTTGGGAAGACGCAAGTGTAGAGGTTGAGGAAGGTGTGTGTGTGTGTGTGTGTGTGTGGCTTAAGCTGAGAATCCACATTGTAGGCATTTTTGACAGTTTTTAAAGGAATAGTTCAACGTTTTGGGAAACACATTGCTCATTATTTGCATTCTCGACAAGAGTTAGATGCCAAGATTGCTTCAATATGTACTATAAATATGAAGCTACGGCTAGAAGATAGTTAGCCTAGCTTAGCATAAAAACTGAAAAATAAGGGGGACAGCTAGCCTAGCTTTGTCCAAAGCTAACAAAATGTTGGCTGTTCGGCAACCTCACAGGACCACATTACTTCAGGAGGTTGGTGGTCGCAGCCAAGAAATAGTCAGGCACATAACCCTCCTGCAGCTTGTCACCTGTTTTGAGTCTTTATGCTAAGCTAAGCTAATGGGCTGCTGGCTGTAGCTTCATGTTCTGTACAGACATTAGAATGGTTAAGAAGGTCTTCTCATTTAAGTCTTGGCAAGAAAGTGAATATGAATAATATTTTCCAAAATATCAAACTATTACTACTAGTATGTTTAAAGCATGTAATGGTTCTTTGGCCCATAACTTCTTCCAGCACAAATCTAGTCTAGCCGTGTTTTTGTTCTCTCACATACACACAGTATGCATCTCATTAGCTATACCCTACTTTGTCAGTGAGCTGTGTGCTAATAGAGGCTGATTGGCTCTGTGGCTGTCAGTGCCCAGAAGCTAGCACTTGTTATAAAAATGGCTTTTGGACAGTCTGATGAGGAAGAGCGATTCACCACGCAGGGACCTGGCCACAGCAGACAATGCTGCGCTGAGACGAGAACATCACCGAGACAAACTGTGATGAGGCTTGTTGGGAGCCCCGGAGAGGAGGGTTTTTATAAAGATAGGATGTAAAAGAGAGGAAGTGAAAAAAAGAGTGTGGAAAGAGGGAGAGAGACAATGGATATAGATCATGAAGAAGAGGACCCCAGGCAAGCGGAGCTGTCAGGTTTTCCCTGTGTGAGATTTCATTATGCACCTGTCTCTGGCTCCTCAGCAGTGGCCGTGCTCATGGATTAAATTAAGTTGCCAACCACACTTATAAAAACAAGGAGAATGTCCTCTGAGCTCAACACAATGCTTGTTTAGAGAGTGTAAGGAGGTGCGTGCACACACACACACACACACACACACACACACACACAAATCCAAATTACAGTATGTAGTTCAGTTTAAATGTAATTGCTATAATGTTAAGGCAGTAGTGGCTAAAGGGCAAAAGATTAACTCTGCTAGCTGTCTTATTAGCCATTGTCACAAAATCAGACTGCAACATAGCACAGTAGCTCCAGCCCTCATTTACTGTAAAACATTGCAGATTTTCCAAAATTAAACTCCATTGTCACATAGGTTTGTCGACCTTCCATTTGAGTTAAATATGCACGGAGAAGCAATGTTTCACACCCCCCTTAATGATAGAGGGGAATTTATTATTAGAAATCCGTCTGTGCTATTCCAGCAGAAGCAGCACAACTTACAACATTACATTGCAGTCACACACCCCAGCATCCCTGACCAGAATTATAAGAGCCGGTGGTTGTACTTTAATCAAACGTGTGGAGACAAAAGTTGCAGTCCTGAGTGATTCAGTGGCTCGAGGCGTACAAACAGAACAACCTGATACTAGAGAAATGAGTCTGCCTCTCTTCTGCGCTCTCTAGCTTGGTACTGGGACTTGGCCTCCGGCCCATAGACAAACAAACAGACTGGAAGTTATGTAGAATTAACACTTGTCTTATCAGTCCAGGCAAAAAATCCACCTCCTCTGAAATCCAATGCTAACTGGATCCTGTATGTGCAAGTAAACAGATGACAACAAAGAACAAAATGTTGAATTCTAACAAAATATCCATCTTAAAATGATACAGTACTCTAATTATATTAACATGTGCATTAGCAGATACCTCATTAGTTTAGGAGTTGGACAGAAAAAAGCAGGTGCACATTTAATATATATAGAAAGTGAGGAAATGAACAGTGGGAGAAAAATCATTGCGTAACAAAAGCTAATGCAACAGGACCTGGGAGTGGGGCGGGACTTTGACTCTCTTCAAACTGCTGATGACATTTCTTCAAACCCCAGATAATGTTCAATGGAACATTTTATAATTCCAATAGCAGTGTTTTCTAAATATTCTTGCTCATTAGGGTCAAGGTTTCCAAATAATGTTAAATACAATATGGTTAAGGTATCTTTAGGATCAGACAATTAAAACACTTGGGAAAGGTTAGGGAAAGATTGTGGTTACAGTTAATAAAAACAAGGTCTCCACTGATCCACCACACCTTAACGTTTAGCCTTGCTACATGTAGTACACACTTCTTCTGGCATTGATACTTATCATTGACAGTTCACATCAATCAGGAGGAATTGAATTGTCCATAATGGATGTAATCCGGTAATCCCGAGGGATACTGCGCTGGTGTATGTGTGAAGAATGATCTTCTGTTGTCCAGCATGAGCTACACAAGAAGCAGCCTCCTACACCCACCATTGCTCTTTGCCTTCCAACAGAAAGAGACGTTCTTGCTCTTGAAAAGAGTTTTATTTCACTTTCAAATGCTTGTCCTGAAGCAATTTGAAGTTGGGGGTTTTTTTGAGTCCAAAGAACCATTTTTCCAAAGCAGAATTATCAGCTGAGGCCGTTTACCTTAAGCTGGATGTTTTGAATGATTAGGAGTATAATATCCTCCCCTTAACGCTGCTGTGTGTGTCTTCCTCATCATCTCCAGTTTACTCTTCTCTTTCCAAGTTCTCCTCATCCTCAGTCAGCTCCTTCCTGAATCTCTCCCAGAGCATCACATTCATTTTCCCACTCTTTCTTGCTGGATATCAGCTCACTCTTCTCTGCATGTGCACGCACTTTTGTTCATGGCTCCCATTTTTTTGTAGCCTGGCTTTTCTGATTCTCATATTCACTTTTATCTGCTTCTTTTTTTGTATAATCTATAGCTCAGTATCTTCTTATTTCCACCAGCAGCTGCCCTGGTCTACCTTGACTTCTTTTCACTCTTTCTCAAAGGCGCTTTTGATCCTCTCACTCTTCTTCTCCCAGGCAGCTCTGATGCTGTCGTTCTCCTCCTTCTGAGCACAGAGATTTTCCTGGAGGGAGGTGATTTCCTTTCTTTTCTTTTCCATCTCATATCATATTGCACTGCATTCAGCGTCATCTTGTTTGCATCATATCTTCTTTTCCTTTTGAAGGAATGTTAATAATCTTAATGTTTTTGTAAACTGGCCATTTCTCCACCAGAGAGCTTATTCTCATTATATAGCACTTCTGTTGGTACTGCACATCTTCTGCAGATTTATTTTTTAATTATCTGCACAAATTAAATCCTTGTTACAACAGGCTGAAAAATGTAGTATATCTCATTCTCTCGAGATCCTATCTGGTCAATCCTAACAGCAACATTTACAATATTGATGAAAGAAGATGTGTTTGAAAGAACGTCCGGTTTAAACTGATTGAGTACATGAGAGCTAATGTGGAAGGATATTGTTTATTGTTGCCAGTCAAAGCAAACATATTATCTGTGTGTAATTGAAAGCCATGGGCATGTCCTTTTTCATGGTGCTATGTTACACATCAGGTTAACTGCAGGCTGCCGTCTGCAATAGCAGCCCAGCTTCCTTCTGTGGCATCTGAAATAACATAATGATAAAGATAAATCACTTCCCTCTGCAGATACAATCACATCGTACGGCACACTGCACGAGAACACATAGTGCTATAATGCCGCAGGGTGAATGTGTACGTGAGGACTGATTTGTACTGTGTACTCGACTGTGCATTGTATATCTGGTGATGTCCCCTGCAGTGTACAGTGACTGTGAATTATCCTTTACACTTAGCCCCTGTTGTTCAAACTGTGTGTACTGTGAAACTCTGTAAGCTGTCGCTGAGTCTGCACCAGTGTCACAGTGTCACCAAGACAAATCTGTGTGCGTCCATCCTAGCCAGTGATACCAGGGTCTGTGTATAATACACAAGCAGGTTGCGAAACTTTACCAGTCCAACCTTTTAAATTTTTTTTATTTTGACTAATCTGGTCTCATCATACATGACTTCTCATCAGGCCAATAGAAGCAGTGCTGCCGTCCATTTCTAGTCTCTATTATTTTGAAATTGGTACAAAGAGGACTGACATGACAGGTCCCACAGTGCAGTAGTATAGCTTTAATGCCTTCAGGGTATATTTCTCTATGTAAATATGAATTTACATGAATGAATATGAATTTTAATAATAAGTTAAAGTACATCTTCTTCACTCAGTATTCTGCATGTAGTTCACTTTATTTGTCTGTGCTTTTGAAGTGCAGATGACATAAGGAACTGAATCCCACTGGAGATGAATAATGCTCCCCAACACAGCATACTGACGGTGCACGACGGTGCAAGAGTCTGTTCTCAGCAGTCGTACAATTGCTACATAGTCAGTATTTTGATAGAGTAGCTACATGAATGGACCATCTCATCATATCTGATCATATCATACTACTGACATTAAGTTAATTATTTTTACTTTTTGCAATTTAGGGTTTTAAAGCAATATAATTGGTTTATAATTTTGAGTCAACAGAGATTGTGTGCCAGTAGACATGCCAAAGATCAAACACCCACTTTCTGATGTGTCCACAACCAAAACTAACAATTTTCTGTAGCAGACCAAGCATGTGTTCCTCACTGAAGAGTTCCAAACTAAATATTTTCTTTTTAAAGGTAATTGTATATTTTTCACAAAAATAAATAAAATACATAATTTGAAGCAATACACAATCCTTAGTGCCAAACGCAGAGACTGGTAAAATAATCTTAACGCTTATAAAGACCTTGAGATGGGGTTGAAAGCTCCAGAAAAAGCTGGTAAACTGACATGCAGTTTATTCTGAAGGGACTGTATATGTGCTATGTCCTCTGTTGTGCTGTACAGATAATGCTGTGTTCTATATTTTTCTTTTTCTTAACAAATCCCACCTAAAAAACAAAACAAATGTCTCTCAATACTTTCCAATGTCGGTAACACTCTACCCCCTACCCACTGAGAATGTACACAGTTAAAAACAGGTCATAAATGTAAACTTTCATTCTTTAAAAAGGAAAAAAAAAACTGGGCACTGTAGTTTTTAGCAAACATTACTCAAACAGGAGTAAATTATGCATGAGCTAGGGACTATCTCCAGCTGTGGATTAATACATATTTGAGGCTCTAGGGAGTATTTATGGCAGCGTATTGTGTATTGTGACAGTGTATGTGTGACCAGCTACACCAGGCTGTGGCCACACAAACAATACTTGAAAGTCTAAATTCATTGTTGGTTTCTGTCTTGTCATGGGATTTGTTGACAAAAAGAAAAATACAGATATTGGCAGCCTAGTTCTTTAAATTGACTTTCAGCTATTTCAACCACCGTATACCAAAATGAAACTGTGTTCACGAGTATTAAATGTGTGGAGGTTATTAGATCAAGATAAAAAGATATTGTATGTCAAACACAATTATGTGTTGTAAAGTTCATCCATGTTTTATTTACTGCAAGAGTACTGACAAACGCTGTTTGCAGGTTTTGATAACTAAAAACCCCAAACGACACGCTGTTTTTGCAAAATGCTCTGCTACACATTAGAAAGGCTTTACTTACTTTATGCATTTTACATTAAAAAAAATACTGTACAACTATGGCCATGAATAAAGTGGTGATCACACTTATATGAAGATATTTGTATTATTCTGGATATTTATATCTTTCATACGTACAGTTTCAACTGGGTCTATGAAGGTGTTTATTTTCATCCACAATGCCCTGCAGCAAGAAGGTCACTAAAGTCACTCTCTTTCTTCCTGTGTACCACCCTGCTGAGGTTGGCTTCTTCAGACAGAGAGAGATGAAAGGAAAAACTGCGGTCGAAATGCTCTCCGTGTCTCCTTTAATAAAGCTGAGATTGATTCTTTGTGTGTGTGTGTGTGTGTGTGTGTGTGTGTGTGTGAGAGAGAGAGAGAGAGTGTGAGCATGTGTTATGGAGGAGGTATGGTAACATTGTTGAAAACACACCAGCTTTGTTAACTTTCATGTTTTTGCCATAACACAGTGCTAAGATCAGTCTTGCTCTCTCCTCACAAGTTATAATGCCAAAGTGGAAAAGTGATCACAAAACAAAGCCACACAAATATCATCTGCTATTGTTGTAGCTTTTTTCTCAAATGGAAGAAATTCCATTGATTCATAATTATGGAACATTAATAGACATCAACTACGATCAACAGCGCCACTTTAATACTCGTTACATGTTATTCAACACAGTTTTGAATGTTTATCCGGATACAGTACTTTGTAAAGTATCACATTTTTATCTATATCATTATGATATGTGCCTGCCAAACTATGACTTTCATAGTGAAATTTGAAGTGACAGACAGCCTGGGCTTAATGTGTGTATTTTGGGGCTTTGAAACAAAACAGAAAAATTATTTGAATCCTGAAGAAATCTAGGCAAATGTCTTCAAAAGGACAAGTTAACATACATTTACGTGTGTGTGCACCACATCATTAACACACACACACAACACACAGTATGCAACTCTCTGAGGGAGGACTATCCTCAGCACAACAAAGCAGAATAAAGGTGTTACTTCAGAATAATTCATGAGTCAAAACCATGATGAAAATATAACAGAACAGCATCCCCAACTCACACAGCTGTATATGATAGAAGATACAGACTATAAAGATCAGAAAGTTCAAAGGAACAACATAATGCAATCAATCAACATAATAACAACTTATAACCTGCGTGCATTGAGTCTTCTTTGAAGATTGTAAAAGCACTAAGTAGAGAGTGTTTTTTATTTTAATATATTAGTTGCTTGAGGGGAAGGGAGACCACTTCACAACAAAAGGCTCCAGATTAAGTCCTTCGTTTCAACTCCCAACCACCCTGCTGAAGTGTCCTTAATCACAACGCTGAACTGCTGCCACCTCCTGTGTTCTGTGGATAACCTTTGATCTCTGATTCCTGTGGAGACAATCCAGGAAAATGAACATTTTGCTTTGGGGATAAATGCAATATCGCACACACATAACCTGAGCTCGCTCTGAGGACAAATCCACTGAAACAGAGTTCAACTAAAGTAAAAAATTTGCTCAAACTTCCCAGGATTTTCACCTTATCAGAAACAGTAATTTTAAGTACATAAACACCTTCAACATCACCTCTATGGAGACTGCAATGTAACAATCCACTATGCCATAAGCACTAAATTCAGAGGCTACATTCCCTTTATGTGCCCCCCTCTATCCATTGTACGCAATATGCAGTCCTTTGTTTGTCTTAAATATCACGTCTTTCCTTCAGGTGTCTCCTGTGGGAATACCAGCTGTTTCCCAAAATGTCCATCTGATCACTCTAGCTCGCCGACAATTTGCCTGCTCGTAAATGTTTCACTGATGTCTACCCTGTGGACGAAACCAGTTGTGTTCTTTTTCTTCCTGACGCCTTCATTTTCTCAACTCATTTGCCTTTTAATTGCTGTTGTTAGATACTTTAACTTGGTTTTGTTACCAAGCATAGTATTTGCAAGACATCCTCAAGCTACACCTTTATGAAGGTGGGTAAGGACACTCACTGGTGACTCAGATTTCTCCTGAGGACTAACTCATCTCACCTAATTGATTCTCTCACCACAATATCGTTCCATTAAAAAAAGTTTCCTAATTCACAGAGGTCGTCCTACACTGTTCATATGGCCGAACACTTGAAACTGTACTTCTGCAAAGACAAATGTAAACATCACTATACTGGGAATCAGCCATGTGAATGACTCACTGACCCCCATGCATGTTTGTTTATGTGCTGTTGTGAGATTCCAGCCTTTACTGTCGCTGCTGAAAAGCAGGCTGTGTTCTGCTTCTACTTCATACGCTTCTATAAAAACCTCAGTACCATCTGCTGTACTTGGCAAAACTAAAAAATTCCATCCCTCCGACTATCTTAAGCAGAAGAATTTTATGTCTATTTTTGCAGAACAAAGAAGCCATTTTCAGTGCAAATCTTTTCCAGCTTGTCAGGAACATTGACGCCATTCAGAGACACACAGGTCAGGTCAGAGCAGATTACATTTTAGGCTTCATTTGTACTCAGTTCCCTCTTCTTCCATCCATCAAGACTCCATTGGGACTTCACTGGTGCTCCAGTGACAGCCCATAAGGAAGCTGAACAGCCTTCAAGTCGCATTCACATTGGAGCTTTGTGAATATTGGTCCTGTTTCTCTTTGTCTGAAAAGATTTCCATTTAGATGTGCAGGAGCCAGGTAGAGGTTACACAAGTTGCTGTTTGCTATTTGAATGTTCAATTTGACAAACACCGCCTGTATTGACTTTTACAAATGGATTTATGGATTTAGGACAAACGATAATTAGCTAGCTCAATTTGTGAAATTGATATTGAAGGGAATGAAAAGGAGGGAAGGATAGGACTGGAAGCTGATTGATGCCAAAGGATTATACAACCCCCCCAGAAATAGGCACTGTTCTTTCTGAAAAATCAACAGCGCCTTTTCTTTCAATTAAGAAATTTAATAAAGTTAAAATGCAAAGCTCATTCTCTCTGATGCAATAAATTTACCATGCTGTTGTTTTGGAAATTCACCAGAGAAAATCAAATTAGCTTATTATACCACAGTAAACCTTTACTGGATATAATTAATCCTGCAATAAGGCAAACGCAACACATCGCAACACATTTCATAAAATAAAATAACAATCAAATGTAATGCTGAGACATTATATAAACATTATAGAAGTGCCATATAGATTAAAAGAAGTACATTGTGTTACAGTAAAGTACCACGTGCAACCTGTAAATGCTTTTAAACGGGAACATAAAAAGGCAGAACATAATTTTACTTTAGAGATTTTGTTATGAAGCTCACACTCACGCATAGTGCACACACTCAGGTGGGAGTCACTATAGTACATGTAGAGAAACAACCGTTTCTATTGATGACATGATGACTGGTGCATGAAATGCCTCGCTTCATTAACTGGAGAGAGAAGCTCGTTTGGCTGATCGCGATGAAAAGGGCTTACACAGCGTATGAATATTTGAAGGAGTTGGGTGGTGACTTGGGAGACACGTTTGCTCGCGGCATTCCTATTGGTTTAATGGTGACGTGACAACACGGAGGAGTTGGGCTCAACACTTTATAAAGCTTCTCTGGCCGCGGCGAGCCACTCTTTAAAGACTACTGTTGCTGAAACTTCTCACTCCACAACTCACGAACTGGAAACAGCCGAGACACCTCGACGTTACCGTCCATCATGAGCGAGGTAGGACTCTTTATGTTTTAGAACAAAGAAACGTCGGGATTAACCCAATTACGCACGATCCGTGTGCTAATGCGCGGAGGGAAACGTCGTTAATGAGAGGTTTAACAGGCGGGCGAGCTGCTGTTGTCGAAGGATTTGTCTTAAGTGATGAGATTTCTCCTCCGACATTTACTGTTGCATCGCGGAGATGATTCATTGCAGAGTGTCAGATGCTGCACATCTGCTCTGTCAAAGTGCGCCGAGCAGCATCAATTTAGGGAACACCAGGGCGCATCAATGCGCTGTGGTCTGCTCCCCCTGAAGCGACAGTATAGTGGATTTATTTTCCACTACACCGCTTCAAACCTAATTCACGTTCAGACATGTTTTAAACTAAAACCGCGTGTTTTGACAACAATAAAGAGCACAATGTGACGAAAACTGAGCGCAATGCGAACCGATTTAGAAGCCTGTTGTGACAGAAGTGAACTGTTGTAACTTGGTCATTCATTGATTGTAAGAGAAGCGTGGCAGGACAGAAAAGTTATGATCTAAATGGTAGGGATACAGTGAGCCTGTTGAAATGTGGTTGATTGTACATTGTAGCACAGCAGGTATATACAGGTACCAACTCTACTGTATATTACTGTTGGTTTATCTCTCAGTATAAATAACCCAGTTTATGTAAGCCCACAGGGGGTTACAGCTTGCAGTGGAAAACTGCTGTTCGGTTTTCCCACAGCAGTCACAGATGTTCCAGCTCCATTCATTAGAAAGCTGAGGGATAAGGATATTAATAGCTCATTCTAAGAGAGAGTTTCTATTTTGCAAAAACTCTAAAGTTCATAATGAATAATAATAATGTAATGCATGCCCTGGAGTTTCTGCTAATGTCATACTAGTATTTTAAGTTTGGGTAGTTGTGGCACTCATTTGGGAAATATCACGCATGCTATAAAATATCAGTAGATTGTATATTTTACAAAATACATATAATTGGGCCTTGACATGAGTACTCCAAAGCTGATCATGTATTATATGGAGCTGATGCTCTGATCTTTATGTTTTCTCAACAGACTGACTTTTCTTGTGTTTGTCAGTTGAGTGACGCTGTCATAAGATTCATCTGCATCCAAGTGACACCTTGTTGTCAGTGTTTGAAATGTTCGGAACCGTCAGCAGATTGTTGGTCATCGTAAGATTGAGCATGAATGACTGGAAATTCTGCTTCGACACGTTATCACACAAGCAATTTATAGTGTATTCTGCCTGTATATTAGTATAGGAGACACAGAGCAGAGCATTATCTGAAGCCAGGACTTTCTTATTTTGGAACAGTTAATTGCACTTGTGGGAATATTCTTGTTTGTGCTTGTATATGTAAGTATCTATTTGCTTTTCAAAAATACATGTGGTGACATGCACGTATGTGCTGATGTTGGGAAAACACAGGCACAAATGTATGCACAAAGGAGTCATTTGGGTCCACAGAGTGTGTAACAGCAGCACTAAACCTCCTCAGACCTGACACTTCAAATTCAGACTCGGGTAAAAATAACTGTCCAAACACACTAACCGCAGCCTTCAGGTTAAGAAGGCAGCCGGGTTCAATCCTGCAGTCTAGTGGGTATGCATTCTGTCATTCCCTCAAACGGATCCGTGGCAGACGTCACCGTACTTCCCTGCAAGCTGTTTATAACAAATCATTCAGCGGCCTCCTCAATAAAAGATGAAGTCAGGGTGCACGCACAACAGGAGCTAAAACAGCTTTTGAATAATTGAATCCTTCGCCGGCAGTGAAATCACCTGAGCCATTTGTTTGGTAATAATGTGCAAAGTAAAGAGAAGCTGCCATTTCCTGTTGATTAAAAGAGATGTAATTTTAGGGAGAACATGGCCTTGGGTGCGAATGTGAGGAGGAGAGGGGAGGAGGAGGCGGAGGAGGAGGAGGGGGAGGCAGTGGAGGGGATGTGAAATGATTTTCTTGCTGAACTGATATGTTTTGTCAAGTACTGTGCAGAGTGGAGTTGTTCTCAATCAAAGTCATGAGCGTATTCAGTCTCCAAATTTGACTTGAAGCCAGTAACTGAAGCAGAGCAGCTCAGCATGTTCTGGATGGATGAGTCTCGCAGTGGTCAGCACTGAAGCGCTCCTGCCCTCATCCCCACCACACTCCCTGCCCTTGTTCTCTCCACCTCCCTCTTTCTCCCCCGTATTTACACATACCTGCCCAAAACAAGTACAAGACTCTTAGGTAATACTGTCACACAGTTTTACCCCTACGGCTTAGATTTTTACCTTTTGCTTCTTCTCTCGTTGTTTCCTGGCAAATGAACCAAGTCAACAACCTAAAAATAAAAAATAAAAGCATTAACAATCTAACGGAACAAGAAGTCCCTAAAGCTTCTGACTTCTGTCAGTGTGTTCATGTCAAGGAGGAATGAACACGCTGACTAGAGAGACTGAAAAACTGTCGGGTGCTCCAGATGGTGGAAAATGGCTGACTCGGACACTTGAATACTTTTTTGTTGCACTCAGAGTTTATGCTACTGACACGGTTACTAACCATCATGACAGTCAGTCTTCAACTTCCTGAGGTCTGAAGCTATAGCTTGCTGTTTGCGCTCTCTCCCTCTCTGTGCTGGCTTGTTCACAAATTTGACTGTTAAAAAATAGGAAAAAGACTCACTAAAACTCCACAAACCCTCTCGGAATATAATAGTTTGACGTGTCCTAACAAGAAAAGAACAGGTGTAAGTGATAACAGTAAAGATGGCTCCTTTCCATTAAGTGTCCCAGTTAGCCACGTCGTACAAAACCAGAGCCCTGTAGACGGCTCTCCTAAATGGAATGCAGCCATCATTAATGTTATTAATTCCACCTGGGCTTTTTATGTTAGGCCAACCTTGATGATTGCATTGTCTAAGTAAAGCTACATTTACATCATGTCAGCAGAACAGGAAGAACAGGAAAACCTCCCAGCCCTGTAGTCACATCATTTAAAAAGTCTTAACTAAAGTCGTTAACATGTGAAGCCAGATACCAACGGTGTATAGCTTCTTTTAATTTCGCTGAATCAATTGCATTAGTGTTAATATTGGATTTTATTTATATGTAACTGCCAGTGATGGAGGATTGCAACAGTTTGGAGCTGTTTGCTGAAAGATATCGCTGAATCAGAATTCCAGCTTAGAGGCTTCTCCAAGACTCTTTGTTGCTTGTAATTATAGTAATCAACAATATGATATAAACGCAGCATAAGCCTGACTGGTGAGCCAGCCCTAGGAGTGGCATACCTGAATTTAAGCAGCCAGAATTAATGATATTGATTACACCTGTGCTTCTCCTTTTAAGACATGTAAACATGTCTACTGTTAAAAAGACCCATTGCGTCGGGAAAAGGTTTGTTTAAAAAAATTTAAATCATACCCAAAGCGAACCAGACAGGAACATCAACCTTTTGCAACAAAGCAATATCCTGTAACTCGTTCAAAATGTTGAAGACGAACGCAAAGACTGCAGGATCAGCATTCCCAGCTGACAAGGAGATGTCCACAAATCATTGGACGTTTTCACAGTTACTTGTAGGTGGTCAGTGTAACTTGAAACTGGAAAAGCCATTGTAAAGAGTTACCGCACATTTCAAAGAACATTTTCCAAGGATGCTTGAACTCATGTTGACTCACAGGTATTTTTGGACTACAAAATTGCACTCTGCTGTTATTTTCGTGCAGTCACTGACTGCTGAAAAAAAGCTCCTACGACAGCAGCCAATCTCTAGTTTCTGCAGATTCGGCAGATTAAGAATTAGTTCGTTTTTTCCCTGTCACGTAAGTGTTGGTAAGTGGCACTGCTCAGTTCAGACTTTGATGACGGTGTCTAAATTAACTCAAAGATATTCTTAGATCTTATGAATCTTACAATGGTACCTTCTATCCATATTCTGCTCTGCGCCAATTAACATCAAAGGAGCATTGTTACGTACAGCTGTAACTTAATGTACCAACACAGATGTGGTGGGTGTGTTTACAAGCACCTATAGGGGAAGATGCTTTTATGTGAACGTGCAGAAATGCATTTGAGAACTAATATGAGTTGTTTTTTTCCTCCACCATTTATTTTTATGACCTGCAATATTTAAAAGACGTTTTCCCAGCTGGGAATGGACACACATGCTAATTAGCTTGATTAAAAATTTGCATAAATGTAGCCTTGATTGGCTGCCAGATTATTGCTGCAAGTACCAGCTTCTTCTGAGTTTTTAATGATAAAAAAGAGCCTTTGGTTATGTGGATGACTGCAGTGAGAAATCGTACACAGTATTCAGGCAACTCTGAATTTGCCCTGCCTTACTTTGAACTTTTCTGAATTCAACAGCCCATGGACAGGAAACATAAATTTGACAGAAAAAGCCGTTTAATCCACTTTAAGCAGAGATTGGAGTTTCTCTAAGTACTTAGACTGAAATAACCCTGACCAGGGCTGAAACGATGATGTCATCACATTAAGAGTCAGCAAAAATCAGGCAGTTTTTAGGAGACTAAAGACTTTTGCTTACTTTACACACACCATGACACTACCATGACAATACTACTAAACATTTATTCATAATCACGTGGATACCTGTCTATAACCTGTATGTATATATGTTTACTACATTACTGCTCAACCTGTTCACATTCTACATTTACTGTACACCTGTCTACCACATTATTATATTCTATTTTAACTTTATAATTTATTATATTTTATTCCTATATTCTAGCTGCTACGCTTTTTAGATTTTAACTACATTTTACTTACGTCCCTTTTTTTCTATACATACTTGTATTGTATGAGCATCGCCTGAGAACTAAGAATTTCATTAACAATGACACTATTGCACGGCACTGTGGTTAATAGAGAGGCTTGTTAGGTACAGTAGATCTGAGTTTTGTGTTGGAACTGCATCAGGAGTTGTAATAAATCCACTATCTTAATATTGCCGGACAAAAATGAATGGATACATTTTCTGCTGCAGTTTGAAGCATCATGTTTATTAAAGCAGTGGGAGTGATGGTATCCATTTTTATTTGTGGTCATTATCTGGTGTAGATGTGATGAAATGCTTTAGAGAATGCTTTCCCCCCTCTCTTTTTTAGATCCTCTCAACACCTTTCATCCCAGAGTTCACGCATGCGTTCTCCAACCCATTTAAAAACTGACATCAGTGATTTTTACCATGAGTTAGCATGAGGTGCTCAACCATTGAAATGCATGCTGGATCTGAGGGTAGGAATCAGCATTTATGCATTGCAAATGCCAAAAGAGATGTCCTTCTTAGTCTCTCTAGATTGGTAAACCTACAACAGGAACTGGCCTGCCTACATTCAAATATTAAGCAGCTTTAGAGCATGTACTGCTGGATTAGGGGACTTTTGTGGATTGTGTAGATCTGCTGTGTCACGGCCTCTAACAATATTGACCAGATTCTTGTTTACTGTTCAATAGGCAGATGGAGCACAGTTTGAGAGATTGTTTTTCATCCTAATGGTACACTGGGTTAAACTGACTTGACTTTGTAAATGGATTAAAATGTAAACTTGCAGAAATAAACACTCACCCAGTTGGGATTTATTGCTCTCAGTCTGTCACTGCTACTGTAATGGAATGTCTGCGCAATGAAAGCATTTTGATGGCATTTTGCCTCTACAGTTGTTTGTCCTGTAAAAGTAGTTCTAATGTCATGGACTGTTACATCTGTTTGGTAAGTTTTAGCCACATTTGTAAAATTTGTGGTTCTTTGGATGGCAATGGCTGCTGGTCGATTGGTCCACCACTTTTATGGACTGACAATTTGGTACGGACATTTATGTCCCCTCTGGATGATTGTAATAATGTTGGTGACTCTCTTAAGTTTTCCTACATCGCCATCATCAGGTTAAAAGTTTTATTTGTTAGTAATTCATTTGTCCAATAATACAAACAGATCTATTGACATTCCCACCAGCCTCAGCTGTACTTTGTGTTCAGCAAATGTTAGCATGCTAACATGCTAGGCTAAAATGGTGAACATGGTAAATATTATACCTGCTGATGTTAGCATTTAGCTAAAACACCACTGTGCCTTTAGACTCTTAGTCTTGTTTAAAAGAAAAAAATATTATATTAATTAAAACATTGAAAATGAATAAAAAATATCACTAGCATATCAGTCATTATGCAAATTATGTTCAAACTAAAAAGCATCTTTTAAAAGTTCAAAATATGATATTATTTCCATTGTAAAACAATTACACTACCGTTCAAAAGTTTGGGGTCACATTGAAATGTCCTTATTTTTGAAGGAAAAGCACTGTACTTTTCAATGAAGATGACTTTAAACTAGTCTTAACTTTAAAGAAATACAC
>JAVQJL010041655.1:0-13506 GCA_036024295.1 Nannoperca obscura
CGGGGCTACCTGTTTGTTTACCATGCTTTTAAGGATTTTTACTTTTACAGTTCCATTGTCACTCTAAAAGCAACATTTAAGACCACGCCAAAGTGTTTTGGAAAGTAAAGTTGGCTAACACAGGGTGTCGAAAGCTGACAGCTAAACATTCTAACGTTATTTCTAAACTAAACTCGTCAGGTCTAACAGACTAACGCATGCTTAACTTACCGTCTTTCAAACGTCAAACAATAAACCTTGCAAACTACTGCTTTTTATTCCACTTCAGTAATGAAAACACCGGTAACAGTCACCACAATGAGCGCGACAACGATGTTGGGCTCTGAGTTACCATGACAACAAGCAATTGTTTGTATCAGCCTAGTAATTACGGCACCCGAGGAGGGACCTTTACTATTCGCGAAGTGGTATTATTTAGTAAAACGAAGGAGAGTTAAATTTATGACACAGTCTACTATTATGAGTTAGAGTTGTAAAGGAGTTGTATAGGATATACAATTTGTCCATGAATCGATGACACTGCCTAAGCAAGTTCTTCCAGAAAGTAACTCACGTTACTTCCTCCTGTTGAAAAATCATTGAAGCTCTCTTAGTCAGAACATATTGAAAACATCAAATACATATAAATTCAGCTTTATTTTTTAAACGTTTCCTCAAAACTAAACCACACAAAAAAACACTAGTGTTGCTTTTACTGTGAAATATATTAAACTCTATAATGTTAAATTATATTGACAACATAACATGTATGCCATTTTCCCTGTATTATATAAACTGTTCTCATATTAACAGTGTGTGTTGTTTTCACAAGATTTAACATGCAGATAAGATAATACAAAACAAAGAACTGAATATTGTACAACAGAAATGCATGACTATATAGTCAAAAACGTCTTCTTGACAATATGACACATTTTTAATATTGGTGAAATATTTGTCCATGCATTTGTAACAGGCTGCAATCCACTGATAACAATGTAACACTGACACTCTTGACAACATGACTGCTAATGTTTATTTCTCTCTTTGTCCACTATCTTCCATGAAAGTGCTATTACCCCCCATTCATACAGTTTAAGTACCTTGCCATTCGTAGATAAATGACTGTATTGCAGATGACAGGACAGGAATGTAGGCTTTCAATTAGTTTGAACCGCAAATAAATCGCACACAAACATTTCCATTATAAGTCTGAATTATTTGTTGATTCTGAAGTTATAACTCAGATGGATTACTGACCATTAAACCATTAAATCTCCTGGTGGACAAAGATGGCATTATCCTTGTTTGATGTAATCACTTTTTCTTTTTTTGCTGTCGACATACCTTTTAATAATTTGAAAAATGAATGATCCTCTTCATGCCACCATGTTTGTGCACCTGATTGCATTGTGTATAGTCTGCTCTAGTGTAATAAACATAAAAAGACATACAATAAAAGCATGCTGAACTTTATAATTATTGCAAAACCCCCCTCCTTATTCTTGGGCCTCCCTCCTCCAGCTCCTCCTCTGAATAGGAGCTGTAGTTCCCTGTTCCTCCTCCAGCATGCCTCATGAATCCTACCGAGCCTAAAGAACTATCCCTCAGCACCTCTATCTCGCCTTTTTCATCCTCGTCCTCCCCTTCTATCTCCTCTTCATCCTCCAGGCTCGAGCTGTGTGAATCGTTCTGAGGCTTGGAACTGTGTATATCCATGCCCGTTCTGTCTGTGTCAGTCTGTGAGGAGGCCGGGGTTGCTTGTTCCTTGGTTTTGCGACTTCTCTTCCACTTCATACGTCTGTTCTGGAACCAGATCTTAACCTGATGAAAGACAACAGGAAACATTAAACAAGGTAAACATAGTCATATAAAGCATACAGTATTCTTCCACTTTACTCTTATGGTCATGGAAACAGTCATATCACTGGACCATACAGCAACAACACTGTTGCTGGGCAGCTACTATGCACAGAAGGTTTTATTATCAAAAAATCATTTAGCACAAATTCCATCAAATATAGTTTTTCTGCCTTTTAAAGGACAATTATTGAGGACGAAGCTACTGCAGCTATGCACAATTTAGTGTTATCACCTTTCTTTCCACTAGTTTGGCATCCATGCTGTTGACTGCCCATTTGCAACTAAATTGGCTTGCAAAACGTTTGCAAAAATATTTTGTTTTTCAATATTTATTTCAAGAACAATAAGCCTTCAAGAAAAGCCAAATAGTGTTTTAAAATGATATTAATATAATGTAATGTATGCATGTTTGTTTTTCATTTTCCTGATAATGCAGAAACAGAAAGGTGCCAATGTTGACTGTGAGAAGTGAATGTCACTGTGGTAATACAGTCAAGATTACAATGATGCTCAGTTAACTGTTCACTTTGTAATGTTGCCATATACTAAAAGTAAAGATAATGCAATGCATTAAACACATTTCTGGAATTGGTTTACATTCATGGTAGTACTACCACTCTACAAATAGTGGATAAATAAATAATACATAAATAAATAATACACTTCTGATCTGCAATAGGTCTACATCAATTCACACTGGGCTGTGCAGCATGAACCTGTACATAACTTGGCAGAGACTAGGAAGGATAAAATAATGTATGATGTGACACGATAATTCAACACAGTACATCTTCTGACCTCTCACCTGAGTCTCAGTCAGCATGAGTGAAGTGGCCACCTCAAAGCGTTTAGGCCTGGACAGGTACTTGTTGAGTTTGAACTGGTTTTCTAACTCCAGCAACTGCTGGCTGGTGAAGGCTGTCCTGGGCCTCCGACACTTCCCCAACAAACCTGCCTGGGCCACTGCTGAGAGGGGAAAACAGACAGGCGCTTAGTCAATATTTATTTTATTTGTATTATTTTCATCAAAATAATCAATAATCAGTCAAAAGACTGAAAACAGAATCTTCCAGTTTGGTTTCCATGTCATTGTTTGGATTCTACCTGCCTGCCTGTCTTCCTGCATATATATCTTCTTTTTCTCCATCCGTTAACATTTATTGCCATGATGTGAAGTCGTGGTGAGAGGATATTGCTTTGGAGGGGTAATAAACCATCACAGAGGACCATCACCTTAATGAAAACACTGTAAATGTTATCAATTGATTAAGTAGTAGGTCTATTTCAGGTGTTACCTTTACCGTAAATGTTGTGCGTGATTTTTATGAGATAAATTTTCCTTAAGACAGCATCTTGATGTCATGGTCCTTTCAAACCCAAAACCAACACACATGTGTTGGGGGGATCAAAAACATATTTATACATATACATTATTATATATATTTATATAATTATATACAATTATATAAATATGGTACATTTGTATATAATATTACTTGATTGTTATTTATTTCATATTTTAAATATAATCATGTAGGCTAATATTAAACAAAACATTATTGTTATTATTTTAAAGCTCAGCCAGCTCTGACCTTTAAGGCATCCATGTGATTAAACTCTGACCTACATATTCAGAGATGGATAAAAGTCATTCATGTTGGTTCTTTCACCATCTTAAGTTACACTCTGATAAAGTTTATAATTAGGCTACAGGAAACGGGGAGATCTGCTCACCACCATATTCTCCGACTCTGGGTATCATCATCCCGGCTCTGATCCAGGGCTCCAGCGGGTGCGTCGCGGCCATGGTGCACCCCTTCAGCTGATCCGGGTAATGTTGAACCAGCTGCGGGAAGCCGGGGTATATGAAGGCGTGGTGCTGGCCTCCGAGTGCCGCCAGAGGATACATGGAGCCTGGGTGCATTCCGAGGAGACCCCCTTGGTGCAGAGTAGTGAATCCTGACTGGGAGAAGTTGAAGAGCTGGGGTTTGGTTTGGACTACTGGCTGGGCTGGAGAGGAGTTAGTTGGGTTTGGATGAGGGGAGGTCGTCTCAGAGCCGCAGTTTGACACCGGACTGCCGGCGGGGCTCCTGCTGTAATAAAACCCCGGGGACGCACCATCGCTGTCCCTCCTCTGTTCCAAGTCGTGCGCCAGTAGCGCATCAATGCGAAAGTTTTTAGATTTTTCCATGGTGGTAATCATTCTGCCCCACGACGTCTCCAATTAACAGCTGGTGTTAATTTGTTGGACACACAACTCCTGTTCTAATACCTTATAGGTAACTGATAATTCTAACTTAAACTTAAAGTAACCGTTCTGATGAACTTTACATTGGTAAGAGATAACAGGAACTGCTCTGTTGTCACTACTCTCCCCTGAAGTGTGTCTTCTTTCTAAACTACTCCACCAAAGCCCTGTGCGGAAAAAACACTTAACTCACTCCAGGAGCGAGCTGAAAAATTACTCGCACCCAGAAGCGCTGTAAAGTTTCCTCTGTTGTGATTGGCCAGAGCCCGCGGCACAGGCAGGGTGTGCGTTTTCTGCTAAAGGGGTTAAATATAGCCATTGCTGCACTGCTGTATCAGCACATGTGTTGGATTCTAGACAAATCATACCCAATACAGCAAAGTATTTACTTTACATGAGCATTGTGGTAATATCAGTTTCAAAATATAGGCAGTATTTTCTTTCTTTAATTTCTCTTTTTCTTACCCATTCACAGTTCTATTCATGTATAAGAACGTGTTTTCCTTCTGGCTTTCTTTCTTTCATTTTGTCTGTTATCTGTCTGGCAGTTTGACCTCATATTTCGTCCCTGTCTCAGGTGTGACTGACGTAGCTTTCTCAGACAGTGTCCTGCATACATACATTGTATTACACATTAACAAGCATGTGACATACACACATACACACACACACACACACAGACAGACACACTTAAAAACTATAGTGCCTTAATTATTGTATTCTCACTTTCAAGAGTGAATGAGTGATGAAAAAGTCATAATTTTACAACTAGGTCTTCATTAAACTTTATTGCCTGCTAAGGTTGACAGTAACCTAACCGCTCTTATCAGTTGTTGCTGCCATGATTATCGGTCATCACCACACATGAAGCAGATAAAGGGGCAGTAAACTGTCAGAAAGCAAACTCATTTTCCCTCTGGACAGGTGACACAAATCCTGTAGTTGCTGTCTGGCATTTATTCCTTTACTATACACATAATAATATAAATGTGTATGTAATATTCTTACAAAGGGTAATCAAATATGTGCATATAGTAGCCCACAACTAGGTAAAACTGTTTCTCAACAGAACATTTTATATATTACTGTAAACAAAGCATGAATCTAAACCCAGCTTTGCAGAAGACGTCTTCATCTGACTCCTGTCTGTCCTGGAAATTAACCTTAATGTAAAGCTTCAGGTGGACCTCTTCAGTTTCACTTAAAGTGTACAAAACTGCATCTATGTACATCTGCCACAAACGAGCGGTGATTTCCTGCCAGTTTATACAGGCCTGATAAGAGACAGTCAGAAGCCTAGGGAAAAAAACTGTTCTCATTTCAAAAGCAAACACACCAACACCTGTTGAACTACCCATCATATAAACTAAACGGCCTAGATGCATATATGTGTGCAGGCATGTGTGTATATGTGCATGATACCATCAAGGGAAATTATTAAGTGGCAGTAGACACATTTCTCTTTCCTCATATGACTCATATAGACCCACTCCCATATGGAGATGCTTTGTTGTTCTCTGGTTAAAGTCATCTCACAGGAAACACAGGTTAGTAATTTGCACACACAGTAGGCTTAAAAAACAAAGCTATAAAGAATAAATGGTTGCAGAAGGGGTCAGACTGGAAACTGAAAAAATATATCTGGTTATGTTATCATGCTGCTTCTGCCAAAACCAATTGTTTGGATCTCAATATGACACATATACAATAAATGCATAAGTGAAACATTTGTAAATGTAATCAATGCAATTCATAATAAATGAAGTTATTAACTTGTACCCAGATAACATGTTTTATCTTTTGTCGTTTTGTGCAAATTAAATGTTATCAAATACTACATGTCATTATTTATGACAAAATAAATGCTTTATTTGTTAGTGATTAGGCCTCTTTCTCCCACTGCCCTTGGTAGTCAGACAGGACACAGTAATTTGTGAAGTAACACGATAGAACTGAGGTTGTAAATGAATTAATACTCTGTGATCTGTTCTACACTAGATTATGGAGGGAAGGATATACAGTTTCTGACCATTTAATACAGTTTGTACAGCATATCTGGACGTCGATATCCTAGCACAAATATCACATCATTGGAGATAAGGCTCTGTAGATATAAAAGCATTTGAAATTTCACACCACTAAGATATATTATGTTTGGTAATATAATGTCACTGTAATTTATGGTCATTCGATTGCCATGGTAATAACCCTTAACAAAAGAGTCTTTGTGTTCCTACAACTCGAGCACATAGCTTTTATCTATTCACAAATAGATAGCAGTCATAACTTGATACTTTGTACAATAATATCGGGTCAGGTGTGAGAGGTCAATCCATCTATGGCTTGTCTGATGAAAATGGAAACATTGTTCATCAATAGCATTACTTCATCTACGGTAGCATTTATTACAGCAGAGGTCAGGGGTCGGGGCCTAAACTGGACTGCAAGTCTATTTCGTTTAAGTCATTCAGTGCCAGAAAAGTATGATTTAGATTTATATATATAGGCAAGGCAAGGTAACTTTATTTATATATCACATAAAAACAGAGGCAATTCAAAGTGCTTTACACAGGCAAAAAAAACAAACATTAGAATGGCATTCGAAACAATAAGAATAAAATGAATTGAGATCAAATACAATGCAGTTTTAAAGGGTTATATCTGTGGCAGAGGGCAGTAAATGCAGTTTCTAGATCACCAATCCAGAATGCTGTTACTGCAGCCTGGGCACTGATATAAGATCACAAGGGACAAATGTACAGGTTTTATTTATTTATTTGTTTGTTTTAATTTTTTTTCACACTTATTCGGCATTGATGAGTAGGCTAAATGCATTTTGGATCTACAGTCATGAACATTTGGCATTGCGGCCATTGCGTTATAGACGAGATGGGAGTGTTTTCTAATAGCCACTTTTGGGTTACAGCCACAAAACAGACAGGAAAGCAGACACACATATTTGCATGCACAGGCACTTACACACAAACACACACACACACACACACACACACACACAGCAACAATGCAGACCACAGAGTCAAAATAGAGTCAAAAGAGTAAGTCTGGGAGACACAGAACAACTACTCAGACCACAGCCTCTCTCTACCCTTAGCTGTAAAAGAACCATTCATGTTGCTTCTATTCATTCAGAAATGTAAAGGAGGTTAACCAAGAGGGCGATTCTGTCAAACCTCTATAGCTTAGAGGCAAGAAGGTTATGCCATTCTTGAATGGTGCACAGGAATGTGGGAGAGGTAATCAGAACTGATTTGATATCACTGATTTCAAGAGCCTGTTTTTATGAATTATATGAACTGCAGTGACAATATGCCAATAAACAAAGTTGACTTTTTTCAGAATCACATAAAAAATGAGATGTGAAAATTACAAAATCCCCACTCAAATGTAGCTCCAAAAGGAATAATAAATGAAAAATCCAAAGGTTTGCACAAACTTGTCATGAAGGTATATATCAGATCTTAACACTAATGATTATTGCAAGATATCACAGTTGAACCTTTAGGTGAATATATTCACATCTGTTAAGGCAATTTGCAAGATTGGTTTTGCACAAACATTTACATCCACGAAAATGTTGATAGATTAACTATGGTAGAGACTTTAGTGAGCTTCCTTGGCAGATGTACGTGACACATATTAATAGGGCCAGTGTGTTAGTGGAGAAAATTTTGACTATGTATCCCAGGAGACATTAGGGCTTGAAGAGAATCCCCCAAAACAGATAGAGTATAATAAAGCCTGTTGTTCTCCTGCTGTCGGAGTCCTATTGTGGTTTCAAGTCTAATATCTGCTTTTGGTTTCTATTGTTGTATCTATTGTCAGGCCCCAGTTTTGCTCTGATTGGCCTAATGGACCGCAGGGGAATAGAACACTTCCTGGTTGTGCAAGGGGGGGTGTTCAGGGTTGCAAGGTTCAACGTCGTTCAAAATGAGTTGATTAATGATGGCCGTCACAACTGCAACGGGGTCATAATGAGGAGGACAAGAGGGAGGAGCGGAGGAGGAGAAGAGGAGGTACAGGAGGGAACGAGGTAAACAGACAGTAAACAGTGAGATGACAGTACAATGAGATGTAGAAGTGGGGGGAGAGAGGAGAGGAGGCACAGCGCTAATTAGTCCTAAACAGAGGTCTATGAATGAGAGGAGGAGACAGACACACGTAGAGCTGGTTAACACACAAAGACAGGGGCTGGGGCAGGGTGATGGGGCGGCAGAATGGTGGCTGCACAGAGTAGTTAAACATCTGTTGCTCTGTGGGACACCCAGGCTGCTCTGCAGGGTCAGGATCCCAAAATACTCATTACCCAAACATGTTCTCCCTTTAACACAACAACATGATAGCTGTAAACTACTTTAAACCCTTCTACAAAATGTGTCTTCTCTATAAGAAGACTGGTATGAGTGAGAGAGTTGAGAAGATCCCTTCCGTTTTGTTACCCAGCAAACACATTCATTAGAAAAGGTTCAAACACATGCCGGTGCTTTAGTAATACAGCGCTTTCTTCATCAAACAGCTTATGGAGAGCTCAGTCCTTGGAAATAAATCATTTTATTGAAAATACTTCAATTGCAACTTGATTCATTCAATATTTTTGTGCCATCATAATTAGAGGAGTGTTTACTGCTTCAAGGTACATAAAGTATTAATGAAGCAAACTCACAACCCTTATGCATTAGCAACCTCAATCACCTGTGCGTGTGTGTGTGGAGTGGAAAAATGACTGAACAAGTCAACTGATAGAATCAAGCAAAAAGTCCTGGTTCTGGGTAGCACTACACTCAGCTGTTGATGGGCATAGTGTGGATGTGAGGGCAAGTCAACCAGGTGAGATTAATCCATTAAAGAAATTATATTTAAAAAAATGTACCACAATGCATAACAAGCAGAGCCTTGGTAGCCTGCTGCAATAAAATAAAATAATATTTGAGTTGATGTTGGCGAAAAGTCAGGAGATCACCAAAGTAATTACAATGTCATCCCTATCTACAAGAAACTAAAACCCAACAATGAAAGGATGAAAGACATGTATTAAACATGTATTTGAACCAATAACTTTTTTTTTTAATTCTTGAGTGTCCAGACATGACCTTGCTTTCTTTCTGTGCATTTTTTCATGACTATTACTGCTACTTGTTTAATCTAGTCCTCATCATTCTCTCTATACGCCTCCATCCTGTCAGAGGGGAGACAGTTCAATTAGCCTTGTGGTCCACGGACACTCCCACCAATCCATCTGTGTGGGGTTTAATCAGATCGCTTGCATGCATGTGTTTGCATGTATGTGTATGTGTGTGTGTGTGTGTGTGTGTGTGTGTGTGTGTGTGTGTGTGGAGGGGGTGGGGTGGGGGGGTTAGGGTTAGGGGGTTATGTGATGAAGGGAAACACATAATTCTTTATCACCACTTCACCTGACACGGCCATGTACCCTCTCCTCTCCTGCCTTCGATTTTTCCTCTCATGTGTGTGTGTGTGTGTGTGTAACCTTCTGAGATCAGTCAACAAGAAAGTAGTTCTGTCTCATAAAATGAGAGAAATGGAAAAATTGTTTCATAGACAACAAAACAGGTTTTCAACTTTGGTTTAAAGTTTATAATAACAAAAAGGGAAACATTTGCTTTTACATTTTTGTTTGGCCTCTAATGGTAGTATGAAAAACAAAGTCAGATCACTGCCACAATTCTTACAGTGACTGTTTAAGAACAGCTTGTACTGGATGAAAAAGCACAATGTAGTTTAAAATAGAGGAAATAGACTTTTAAAATGGGCAGCATGGGTTTGATTGACTGAGTTCTTGCACACAGCAGAAAGTTGTGTTAGAGAGGCTGTCTAGGGGTTAACAGGGGATTAGCTTTCCTTTAATTGGTCGTTTTGACAGAGGAGGGACTGACAGGCTTAGAGGAGGAGCTGTCACTGCTTGATGTATGTTGTCCCACACTGAAGACAAGATTTCATTTCCCTAATTGAACCCCCCTTGCTCTCAACTTCACGCCTTCTCTCGCTCTTGTTTTGCTTTATTTTCTGCCAGTATCTCCTCTGTGTCTACCCTGCCTTTGCTTCTTTTTAGTGCCCCCAGCCCAGATGTTACCGGTCTAATGGTGGTCATAGCAATTGAATTAGTACAGTGAAATGTAATGAAAAACCAGGCGTTGAATCGATTAGCAACATTAGAGCCCATATGAACTCCTTGATGAAGAATCCTTATTCTCACTGTATCACTCTGAGCAGACTCTGGGCTAGCAGAAATGTGGTTTTACACCTTTGTCAGACAAACAAAACAAAACAATGGCTTTTCAGCCACCAAGGTAAGGTACACACTGAAGAGCCATGCCTTTTAGTCCAGTCCGGGTTTTTATATCTGTTCTGGGGAAGGGTTAGCCCTTCTTTTTCTGTGTTACAATTGCACATTCAGATATCTCTGGACTAACATGCAAAACAATCTGAGAATTCAGGGGAATTGGAGAAGGGATAAACCTGACTGTGTTATCTGTAAGAAAAACAGTAAGAAACTATAAGAAAAGTTTGTTTTAGACTTGCTCCTGCCACAACTCAATGTAATGATGACAAGGAGGAGGGAATGGAGAGTAGTAGAAAGTAAATCAAAAAGTGATGGCAAGAGGAATAATTGACATTATGGCCCACATGAGATGATTGTTTCCTAAATTGCCCATGTCTGCAATGGTGAGCAGATACATGTATACGCACTCATACATGCCTTAGCGCCTGCCTAATGTCTGTAAATGAGCACCTAATGATGTGTGTGCAGCTATTTGCTTATCCGTATCAGTTCCACAGCTGCTTGTGTTCACACATTCACGCAGACTGAAACACACAGACCCAATAATTTTTGTTGGTGCAATGATGAATGAACACAAAGATAGTGATTATTTACTATTTCACCTCATCAAGCTTAGTTATGCAAGTGTCCCAGAAAAAATAACAGTTTACTCACCTGTGTTTCTTCCTTTTTTAGACTACTTTACAAGACCAAGGGATAGAGCAATGAGTGAGCACTTTAGCACTACCAAAGGTCAGCTGATATCTCTCAAACATATTCAAGTGTGAGCAAAAAACTAAAGCTGACTAAAGGCAAAAATTCATGACAAATTCATGACCAGTCAAGGATACTTTGATATGCTGCTAGGGTTGGTCGGTTCACCACTTTGATCCAGACTGAAATACACATCTGAACAGAGACAATGGGTGAATTTTAATCAGTTTGCACAGTTTCATTGTTGGTAGACGTGACCACCAAAGCTCAGTTCTTAGTCAATATTCAACTTAAATCAACCATAGTTTAATTGTCAAATATTTGCCATCAGCAAAAGGAGGCTTTTTGTGTATGTACATTTTAAAAGAATTTAACTTTGATAAAACTATCAGCACTTTAACATATGTGTTTGTTAGTTAGTAGCCTAATAAAACTTTGGCTCACAGTTTTATTTTCACTTTTGTAAATATAGTAGCCTAGATGGGTAAAATGATCAGTTCTTGCTTCATCCATGTTCAGCTATCCACAGATGGTGCAGCAGAAGCCCATTTTTACCCTCAATCGTTAACTCCCCTTCTCCCTCCATTCTTGCCTATTGACGTGATAATTGCTACCAATTGATGAAGCCATTGAGTGCGCTGGTGACACAAGGGTGAGTGGGGACACAAACTCTCCACCACCCAGTAACACTCATTAATCAGACGCCTTCCAGCCCTTATCCCTCCCCCAGACTGCCTGATCCACTGTGAGGGGCAGCAATGTAACACTGTGTCACTCCCTGTCTGAGGGTGTCCCTCCCTGCCTGACTTTCTTTCTACCCTATTTCTGTATTCTTGTTCTCTGGGATTGTGTCTTTATGTCAGCATCAGTCATCATGGTGCAGATCCATCATAAAGAGAGTGTAATTGAAACAATGATGCTTCCAGAAAACTCTGATATGTTATGTTGTGCCTAGAAAGTGTCATAGTCCCTGAAACTGTGGGTTTATGTTTCCTGTTTTATTTTGTAATTCTGGGTCTATGTCTTATTTTGCCTTCCTGTCTGTGCCTGGTTCCCTCCTTAGTTTGATTGCACTCACCTGTGTCTCGTCACTCACCTGTGTCTGATCCCCTCGTTTGCCTCCCTTATATATAGCTGTCCCTTCCCTTTGTCTCTTGTCAGATCATTGTCTGCGTCTGCATGCGTTTGTGTATGTTTGCTGCCTGCCGCTAGCTATTAATGGTTTGTACGATTCCCTGTTTTTAGTTTTTGGTCTTTATTGTTAAAATAAATCCTTTTGTTGCTGGAACTGTCGGTCTGCATTTGGGTCCTTTTCCTGCTGCCTCATGGCTAATCATAACAGAAAGTAAGACAACAATCATAATAACATTGCTAATCAACCATTTAGAGAAATAAGTGCATGTTCACCTATTGTTTTTTAAAAACAATGGGAGGGGAGGGAGAAAAAGAACACAAAAAATGACCTCCAGAAACACATACCTTATTCACCTTATTAATCCTGCATGTAAGGTACATGAATTTAAATCACAGCATAGATTTATGCCAGAGTAAATCAGCAGGCCTGTGGCCAATGTGTTGACATCTACATCCTAAACTCCCTCACTCAATAATGAAATCAGTCTTGATGCTGTGACAGCTCAATACAGTCAATACAGTTAACTAATCTCCAACACACATAGACATGCAAACCCCCCAATTTGGAAGCAAATACTTTATTTAATACCAGACAGTGTGAGTCAGTGAGAAAATATATATTTTTTTCTGAATATCTGAAAATGAATGACACTAGCTCTGGCTATTGTTGAGCTGATCAACCAAAGTGCTAAAAACACCTCAAAACACTGCCTACAGATGGCATCAGAGTAGATGGTTTGGGAGCACAGTCAGAGAACTGCTTCTGATGTTACACGTCCCTGGAGTAGTATTTCCAAGAGGCCGACAATATGCTAATTAAATTACAACAGTAAAGTCACAATATGGCAGTATGTCATGTTCCAATATTTTATGTAGAAAGGTGGTCACCTAAGATTTCATCTCTAATAATATGCAACATTAAATTAATGGCAGAACGAAAGAAAGGTTGGAAGAAGGAGAGTTATTAGTTCAGACTGAACTTTGATCTTATTGACTCTAGACAGCAGTAAATTCAGCACTTGGAAAAACCATTGGTAATCAGCCAGGGGAATAAAAGGGGCAGCTTCCTGCATTTAATGTTATTTGGTTTATTTGGGTCTCCCCCACAGTGCAAAATGAAGTCATGATTAACATAGTTCTAGAGGTGCCTTTAGAATCAGAATCAGAATCAGAAATACTTTATTAATCCCAAAAGGGAAATTGCTTTTTGATACAGTTACAATGCTCAATAAAGTTATTGAAAAAAGAATAATAAACAGTAGAAAATAGAGGG
>JAVQJL010041662.1:0-13283 GCA_036024295.1 Nannoperca obscura
CATGATGGAAAACAACAAGATGTCTCATCAAACTTGTAAGAGATGAATCACAAGTGCTATAAGTAAGAACATCGCTGCCAATGGCAGAATGGAAAAGAGCATTAAATCTAAGAACAGATTATCTTTGTACATTATCAAATACAATACATTCAAACTAAAATACAATTACACTATAATATCGTACAATATGCTATACTTTATAGAAACAATGTCATTTAAGTGTTGTATTCCCGGAACAAATCAGTCTTTAGTCTTTTCTTGAATCACAACTGGCTGTGAAGACAATCATTGGTCAAATAAGCAACTTACACAAGTGTGATGTGCAAAAGTGAAACCTCCAGGTCACAGACACTGACAGTGGACATCCCAGTAAAAGGATGGTGCCCAACAATTACAGGAGTAGTTGTAACTAACTTTTTGGAAACCGTTGTAAAACTTTTTGTAAACTGATAAAAGCAGAGTATTTCTATGTCTTAAATGTGTCTGGAGGGGATATTTAATTTTTTTGCATGTGAACAGTCTTCATGCATCATCCATTTTTAAAAAAGCTAGTTCTAGTGATAGGAAAAAGGGCCCCAGCAGCTTATTTTTGCCCCCAAGCAATTGAATTTGGCCATGTAACTGATGGACTAAATAAAAGATTAATATGAAACAGAACAGAATTGGCAGATTATTACTGCAGATTACGTCTTGGTAATACTTGCATACGTGCATACTTACTGGCTTTTGTTTAGAATGTGGAAAAAACTATGCAGTGCAAGAATTGGACAGTAACTTGTGCACTTATGCAATAAAGTATGTAAAATGAAGTAACTAGCCTTAGTAAGAGATCAAGACAATCTCTGGCTATGCTTGTCTCTGTCCAGTAGAGGGCAGCATTTCTCCAGTCTTTAGGCCCTTTCAGGCTCAGGAACGTGAATAGCACTTTGATATTCAGAGCCAACATATGATCAAAATTAGGTGAAAAACCAGCAGCCATCTTCCAAAAACCACACCTGACACCTCTCACTTCACACAGTCCTTCTCCCCAGGCCTAGGACATACTGGCTGATGTAATCCTCAAGCCTGGGCTGCAAATTATAACCAGGTGAAGATGCTTGCATTCAGATGAGATGGAAATATATATATTTTTTTGTTTTGACCAAAGCATTGTCTCCAGTAATTCTGAAGTCTCTCTTTCTTCTCCCACCAATTAGAGCGGGGCACGCTGAGTGAGCTGAGTGAGGGGGAGGAGAGAGGACGGGCCATCTCCATCAGCCTGCTAACCACTCAGGGGAGCTCATTAGAGCAGCCCGCAGCCCAGAGGCATGGTGTTGTGTTGGCACTACTTCTGACACCACGTCAGTACCAACGCCAGTGAGAGAAATAGCCGAAGTGAGAAAGCAAGAGCAGCTTTCAACTACATCTCCTGACAGCCTGTCACAACATTAAGGTGCCCAGATGTAATGTGTAACTACTGCTTTAAAAACAGAGATGATGCAAGATGTCTCGTGAAACATTTTTCTTTGAGCTGCTGCTAATTGAATCAAGATGTTTTGTTCAAAGGATAAACAAGCTCAGGATGATACTGGGCAGAAGACAGTGTGTTTCAGCGTCAGGAGGCGCTTCACACACAGCAGGTTGATGTAATCACACCAGCACTGATAGAAATAAAGCATTGATTTCTCAGAACACCTCTGGATAGCCTGTACGGACCCAGGCAGCAGCTCTACTGCAGCCAGAATCTGAGGAGGATCCTGACAGACCCAAGCCTGTGATGTGAGGCCAGGAAGCCTCTGCGGGGAAAGACCAGGGCTTTTGTCACAACATTTAAGCATATGCTTTCCCATATGTATGCTAACAGCAGGCTCTGTGCTGGATCCAGAGCTCAGGCCCTATCACATGACACCACTTCAAGAAGAGGTGTGCAGTTGTTCTAGTACCAGACGCGCCAGGGATGGCTGGCATGACGAGCAGTGAAGCGTGCTGTATGAAGAGCTGGCATGCCATGCTGCCTACATTAAGAGACGCTGCAGTGGATGACTACAGTAGGTGCTGGATCGGGACCACAGACTCACCACGGCAACAGACGGCAGATGTTTGTGTGCACAGGTAGAGCTGGATTTAATGAGTGTTTGCCGTCTTGTGCGGAGAGATGTTGGCCACATCCTGCTGTCAGGCTGCTAAGTGCCACCTCATGGGCCAGACCCTATGCATCACTTGAAGGATAAATCTGCTTATTACAACCTGGGTTTTATTGCAGGTTGTTTAACTACACTGAATGCTAGCGCTGAAACTAGCATATTCCACTTGCTGGGTGTCTTTGTCTCATACAATAGTGAATTGAATATCTTTGGGATTTGGACTGCTGATCCGACAAAGCAAGTAATCGGAATTGTCCAGTGGGCCTTGAATGAATGAATGAAACCTTCTTCTAATTCTGATTGATCTCCTTCAGGGCAAAAAACGCATAGAAGAATATCAAAAGAACATCAACAACCATAAGTGACAGCACATAAAATAACATAAAAGCATTGTAAAACCATTGGGAAATTATTCTGCAAGTCTGTTGGTATTTCCAACAATCCTCAAAGACGTTTCTGTCCATCTGGAAGAAAATATTCCATCTGCTGCAAGCTGAAGAAAATAAAGAGTTTGTGAAGTTCACAACACTATTTCCCATTGAGGTGGCTGGTCATAAGTGTTACTTTGTATGAAAATATATAAAATAATGAAAAGATATACCAATATAGATTCTATATAGAATACCTGACAATAAATCACTTTCATTTAGTTCAACGTGGTTAGAAGAGATTTTGAAGGTTCTGGAAATATTCAGAATAGATAAACACTTTACCTTACACTTTGAGTTTTTGCACTCACCTGGTAGTTTTCTAACCTCTTTGAAATGGTTTACATTAACAAACACATGGAACCAACCAGTACAGCTGGTGTTTATTTACAACACATTTCACAAAGCACATGTCAGACTTCAGCACAGATAAAGCTAGCTGAGCATCATCGAAAAAGTTCAGCAGATGCTCTGAAAACATCCAACATGACTTCCTTTAGGTCTCGACAAAATAATATCAGACGATTTCACTGCATGCCATGTCACAAAAAACACAATACACTGATAACTTTTGACCACTTCACCAAGAATACTTCTAGACTGTCATGGCATTTCAGTGCAAAATATCCTTCAAATGTGTTGTGGAAAATATCACAAAAGCCTCTCTGACATTTGGGATAACTTTCTTGTCAAACACTGAAAAAGTGTGGGGAACTGCAAAGCTAAGAAATCACTGAAAGAAGTCTTTCTTCAAAGGGATCTCATATTGATACAGTATGAGATCTAATTTCAACCAAGTTACTCGTATCGTTGTTACTGGAGAGAGGGGACCAGATGAAAGGAGAAGAACAACAATGTGATTGTTAGCAGCTCTTTGAGGAATTGTTGTTTTCAAGCGAGAAACAAAAGAGAGAATGAGCAGGGTAAAGTCATGTTAAAATAAAGCTAAATAAATCCCAGGAACTTGTAGATTCCATTGACAGCCATTATGTCCCCGATGTCCATTATCATTTCAGTTGTGAGGATAATCTGCTATAAATTTCTAATATGCCATGTCTCTCCGGTGTCATCAAATACTTTATTTGAACAATCCATCAAACAGACACCTCTGTGGGGTGAAATGGAGACTAGAAAGAAACACACCCACAGAAAGGCCCATATAAACATGCAAACACACTTACAACATTACAGACCTCCAGTGTGATTATCTACACCTGGATCACACAGCTCTTGCATCAAAAACAAATCTATATCTGCATACAGGGCTGTTGTCCCAGCCTCTCATATCCAACCACACCCATGCCCACAGCGTGACATTAAAAGCCAATCAGATGTTAAAGGGCTTTTCATTATGGCCAAAAGAAGACAGATTGGTGTGTGGGGACCACTGACTGTGCAGCGGCACGGCCCAGTAATTACCAGTGGTCCACCACCTGCGCCCCAATCACACTGCCATCTCATCTTACTGCTCATAAAACATGCTTCCATACTGTGTGCATTGTACTCTAGTAATCTGCACGCTCAGTTCACTGTCAGGGTCCCTTCTTTCTCAGTATCTCTACAGGATTATTTGAATGCATTCTTTTAAGAGGAAGGAGAGTCATTTGGAGAGTGGCAATCACCATTTAACCCCTGTTTCAGGTGGATTGTAGAAGGTGTCTGTGTTTTAACAAAGGTTGGGAAGATGACACAGTGTAATGTGAAGGAGTTGCTTGTAGTGATGAACTCACAGATAATCATCTTTCATAGCATCTTTCAGTTCATTATTTTTGTTTTACAGCCTGTGACTTTGTTGATTTGGTTTAGTCTCACCGCTGTCATTAAGATCTTCTCCGGGTGTAGCATGCAGCTCTCAATGAAACACTCTCACAAACCCACTGCACACAAGCAGCAAGCGCCTTTTGGATTTTCATGCCCTGGGATAAGCCTATCAGGGTACACAACAGACTGCCCTTGTTTGTTGGGTCTGTATGATGCCTGAGACTTTACAGCAACTTTCAGTTCAGCAATAAACAAAAAAGAAACGTTAGCGACTAGCGACACGAGTTGGTGGAGACCAAAACAGAGCTAACAGAGAGGGAATATTGCATTTACATTTGCTAGGTCACCAGAAACTTGACGCTGTTAACTTTAGCAAAGAAGCTAATAGTTACATGTTAATATAAACATTTCTGACAGTTCTAAATTAGCTTGTGTACACACAATTGTAACTCAAAAATCAAATAAACTAAATGATTTAATGAGGTTTTTGTTTAACATTTTATCTAATATCATACATAACACTGGAACACAGTTGCTTTGAACATCAATTTCATTATTTTAGATTTTTCAAAGATTTACTATATTGGGATGAAACAATAATGGAGACTAGTTTCATTAATATGCTGATATTTATGTCAGCCACATTTCCTTGTTTAAACACAGCACTGCCCAAGTGTGAGGAACACAATTTATCATTATGCAAAATAGTGTGTAATGTCGTCAAGCAACTTATATGGACATTGTGGACAGCTGGTCATGGAGGATAGTTCTCAGCACTAAGTTTACTCTTCTGCAATTACATGTGTGTTTTTAAGATTTTAAAATATATATTTATGTCCACAAACCAATTTATTCACTGAATATGGTGACTGCCTCTATGACCGTTTCAATTTAAACACAAATGCATAATGCAAATGTAGCATGGCACACTACACATACGATTTAGTGGTGTTATTATGTGTACTGGATGACTGTCTGGATCAGCAGAAGGTGATAAAGGCAGAAGGCAAATACATTATAACTAACACACACACACAAATGCCAACTCCCTCCTCCCTCCCATCCTCTCAGTCTCCTCTGCATTAATTATGACATTGGTAATAAAGGGAAGTGTTTAAGGGGGAGGAATTGCAAATGAACAGGAATTGATTGGGCCTTCACTTGTACTAACTGATTGCAGACTTCAGCCACAAATAATAAAAGAGGAGGAAGAGGAGGAGGCAAGGGAGGAAGGAAAAAATTTAAGTTGGGAAGAGGGGTTAAAGGTTGGTCCACCAGTACGAGGAGGACAGGAACAAAACAAGAGGTTAAACAGGGTAATAACTTGTTGGTATTTCTGTTGCAATTTGTGACAAAACATGACTATAATTACTGTAGTGATTATTAAAGTGCTTTTTCACAGACCTGCCCCAGAATGAACTGGCTAGACACAATATGCTACTAAACCAGAAGCTGTTAGTCTTCTAAACATACAGGAGGGTAACTTGGTGACCGGTTCTGAGACATGTTGAGTCTCTATCCCAGTGATGGATATTTTACCAGAATGCTAGGCCAAATGGTGTTGGAGAGCAGCAGGAGGTGTTCCAGTAACCATTAGCCCCCCATTGATTAGCTGTGAGTCTGCACATTATAAACCACATTGTTGTGATATTAACTGCTCTTTGTATGTACAAAAACATAGTAATGAAAAACAATTATTCCCTATAAATTCATTTAATTTCGTTGTGTTTGGTAAACTGTAATGACCTAAATGTAAAAACTTTAGCAGTTTGTACAACCACACGTTCTTGGGGACATTTGGCATAAAAAACTTTATATTAACACTATTGTGATTTTAAATTAAAGCCAGAACCCTCTGCTTGACTTGCCTGTGGACTGGGACAATGAATCAAACAATGATGTTTTTAGAAGTTATGTGACCAGCCAGATGTTGGCAGCAGTGCATGCTCTGTCCTGCGCTGACACGATGATGAAACCCTCATTCACTCTGCATGTCAGTGGAAATCCACAAATGTTGTGTTCAGGGTTAGTTATGCACACAGCCACAATCTGGCGAGTGCTACCTCCAGCTGTTAGGTGGAATTTAACAATCCTTTCTGAATTTACAAAGGTGGAGGGGGAACTCTTCCTGAGGAGAAAATAATGGACTGTCTGATGCCATACTAGGAGAAGCACTTTGGAGGAGTAAGGTCATGGTGAATATGGCCAATAGCTTAGATTTTAAGTGGTTGCAGGATCCTGAGAGCACTGCTGTGTCTCTAATCCGTCAGAGTGCCATTAGCAGGTGGCACATTGTTGTTATCAGAGTCAGGGTGAAGTCAGGCTTCAATGTGCCTCAGTGTAGCCAAGGCCGGGCCAGAGGTACTCCCTGGACCACTGACAGTCTGGGTCAGAGCCTAGCTGCCGGAGAAAGAGTAATCTATGCCCAAGGCCACTGTGGCCATTAATGTTGGATGAGTTCTCCCTCACTGAAATGCATAAAAGATGGAGAGGACCCCAGGTGGCGACTGCGTCCCTGACCGCCCCAGCCACTGTCCGGTCATTATTGACCAAGCCTCGAGTCACCACTGATGCTTGGACTGGGCCAATTATAGTACCTGACAGTGATTAAAAAGGAGTCAGAGTGCAGCAGCTGTCTGAGCTACAAGGACATCTAAGTTATTAAGGTGACATTTATTCATCATTATGGCAATTTAAATCCAGTATAATTTCAAAAAGCATGTATTGAGAGCAATAAACATAGATGTTTATATTTCTGTCTAACTGAAAGAGTATGGCTTAATCTCTGCAGAGTCTGCAGAAATAAGAGTGGAATCCAAATCCCATAATTATGCTGGATGCTGTATCTATACAAAAAGGGGCAGTTATAGCATGTCTGAGTGACATTCATATTTACACAAATCTACTGTAAACTCAACACAACTAAACACACTAGAACTGGGAATGCAGAAGGAGAACTCGAGTCAAATTACAGGAGGAAATAAGACACTGCAACGCTGAAAGATTTATAACAGCTAATTAAAATTCTGGCATACAGTCAAACAACAAGCAACATTAAAGCACTACCTGCTGCAGAGCTTATTGTTCACTTTTTCCAAAAGTACAATAAATTCGTACAACGGTAGATGAAGCAAAAAGAGTCGCTGACAGATGCCTGACTTGCTGCGTCCATCGCTGCACAGACACATAGTCAAGGTAAATTAGCTTTTACATAACAAGACACGATCAGACAAGCCTCATCAGGATGAAAAGAATTCCTTACATACTAAAGACCAGGAGTGTGAAATTGCTGAGGAATGCTAGCTATAATAAAGTGACCTTGTAATCAATTGAACACAGATGTCAAGTTCACTGACAGATGTCCCAACATAGAGCATGAGAGAACACAGCATACAGTTTTCTCAACAAGTATAAACAGTCATGATTTTAGCACGCCAGACAGTAAAGGCCTAATAATATCTTTGTCTTTCCAGTCCAGCTGACCACCAGTGAATCAGACCCACACTCACCATACATCGTCAGCTCTCCCCTCACTGCTCTGCCTCCTGACTGCGCCTCAGGTGTGTAACAGCAGAGCAGGAGAGCAGGAGGTTCCTCCTGAGATACTGCTGCTGCTCTTTAGCAGCTACCGTACCGGGGGAGGTGCTGCAGAGAGCGCCCTGCTGACAGCTGACTGACAGCTCTGCTCTGTTTACACAAGGCCCGCACGCCCTATAATTCTACTCCATGCTGGAGCTGTGAGAAGAAATGACTTTACCTTTAAAGCACAGCCTCGTTGGAAGGCCAGGTCAGCCCTACTTCACAGCACAGAAGGTAACCCGGAGTAGATCTGCCAAGACGCAGCAGACATCTGCTCGACAAACCGGCAGCTCTGATCTGCTGCATTTGCTCGCTTGCCAGGAAGCTGTGCGGGGTTGGAATAGTCGTCGAGGCGATTTGTTGTCGAGTTCAGCAGAGATACTGTACTTCTCCTCTCCTCTGGGAGTCCGGGAGCACAGGATGTAGACAGACAGACATGTAGGTCACCTCAAACTGGCAGCTTCAACTCCTTCCCTAAGTCTCTGAGTTAGATAAATAATACTCTGTGCTCCTTAGGCTTGCTGTACACATAGCCAGATCAGGTTCCTTGGCCTCTACTGTTTCACTGGCAAACCTGTATAAAGGGCCTGCACCACACAGCCTTTGAAAACATACAGTCTGCTCAAACAGAGTTCAAACAGAGCATGGACCAGTCTCTGCTGTAAAGCCAGGCTCTTTAAAGATAATTTATTACAAAAGAGCTCCAGCAAAGCAGGTTAAAAATCCCCTACAGCTAGTGAATAGCCCTCTCTCTGTCTCTCTCTCACACACACAGACAGAGTTGGGGCTGGTATGTAGTCAAGCATTAGCTGGGAAGAAAAACAGAGAAGCAGGGTCAGAGGAGAGCGAAAGCTGCATGTGAGAAGAGGAGAGTTATTGAGGTATGACTCCTGTCTTTAGGTATGTACTGCAGGTAGACAACACCACCACCTTCAATTGTGCAGAGAGTCGTGCTATCAAAGGGTTGATCTGTCTGTGAAAGGCCTCAGGTGTGAGGGAGCACTGCTTCCTGCAGCGGTGTTATGGGGTCCGGCATGAAGAAGACATTTTTCAACCAAACACTTTTGGTTAATTCACATTCTGCATTTGTGTTTTGTCTGCATCCTTCTCACTGGCCTTTAGAATCAGAACCTGGTCTGGTGGCAGTAGTGGCCACATGTTTTCTCATGTTGCCAGAGAGACGCCACCGTGAGTCACAACATGTTTCAGGAGCTTTAAAAGATGTAAATTGTCAATTAATAATTTTATATTAAACATGGATCCAATGACTATGTGTAATATGAAAGGGGTTACTTGAAGTGACAAACCCATCGAGAATAATCACCTCTTCCCATCAGCTTTAAGGAACGTTGTAGCCTATTTTTGCTCGATGTTTTGGTTTTCCAGCCAGCAAACTCTGCTCTCATCAACCTTGTTTCCAGCCACAGCGAGAGAAAGCTGTTTTTAGCTGAACGCTCTGATAAACACACTGCATTCTACGGGCCCAGTACCAAACAGAAGACAGGCTAAGTTCATTATTAGCTAGTGGACACAGTGGCACCTTTAGCAGCTAAAGAGACACATAGGTGAGGACCAAAACAGACCTGGGTAGTGACACTATACTGTAAATTTGGGGCGAGGATAATTTAAGCTAGCTATTTAAAAACACCCAACATTTGACTTCAGCCTCCAGTTCCTGTGTAAATGTGTGATTGACTATGTGGTCATTTTAGCAGAGCAGACAGAAGGGACTCCAAGCCAAGAGGAAAAAGAATGTAACTGTGGCATTCATGAGAAATCAGCCGAGACGGAAAATGTCTGATGGCCAAGTTACACAAGACAGTGTGCGTGCGCTGTACCATACAGGGATCAGTAATTCAATTAAATGACTGGACTTGATGAGTGGGAGGAACATTTCTGTATTAAAGCATGAACTCCAAGCTGTGGCTGGCCGACCCATGAAGACTGGAATTACAGACCATAGGAGTTTATGAATGGTGATTGGCTACTGCTGACTCAGGCTGCTCTAGCCACAATGGCCACTAATATTAACCTTGCTGTGGTGAAATCACTGTGTGGAACCATTAATGCTTTAACCCGTCTCCTACATGATCTCATGTCCTGTTTCAACCGGTATACTGTTCTGAATAACACAGAACAGTTTTTATTGAACATCACATAGAAATAAGAAATGTGGTGAGTAACAGTACAGTGAGTCATCTACTGTAGCTTAACATAGTCGTTCAACAGAAAATCTATTGGAATAAACAAAAATGTATGTATTGGAATTCGCAAGATGATTAAAAAGAAAGAAACTGAATTTTTGTTTTTTCTTACTAATTAATAAATAATTTGACTTATTCAGGACTAAAGGTGAAAAGGGAGTTTCTCTACTTTAAGTTAAGTTGAATACATTTGGTTTGTTGGACTGTTAGTTAGATGAAGACATCAATGTGGGCTCTGAGAAGTTGTGATTCTTTCTGACGTTGCAGCCACAACTGATTGACACAATTTTTCAGGTTTAATCTTCACCCATAATATGATGATCTATATCACAGCTGTCAAACAAATGAGCGAAAACTTTTAACAGTCAGTTAAAAATAACCATGTCTTATGATGTTTTAACCTGACTCTTTTTGCAAGTTTTCCATGTAAAAAATGCTGCGTGCCAGCTCCAGATCTAGCACTGGTGTCCAAATATAAAAAAAAGCCCAGAAAGAGTATTTCCCCAGCACACGGAGCAACATTAGCCTCATGACTTTCCCAGCAGTGCACCATCATGCTTTAGAGCTCTGTAACAGAATCCCCCTACCTTATCGTCCGCACTGAAATGCAGTACTTCCACATTAGATCCCACATGCCCCTGACATCATCAGGCTGGAAACTTGAGATTTGGACTGGATACGTTCTCTGATGAGAGGTAAAAAAGACCCAAATGTTTTTAGGCAACTTGGGGCTGAAAAGAGTCTGCATGAGATAGGAGCGGCAGTCCTCCTACAAGTATCCACCCATGCCACTCCTTCCCTCTCTCTTCACTAGACCACAACACATGTACTAGTATTTTCTTGCTTCTGGGGAAAAATGACTAATTTTCCCTCCTGGAGTTTGGGTGACTTCAGTCACTGCTCCTTTTCACTTCCCCTTTTCTTTTACTCAGCCTTTGTAGAAGTAGACACTGCAAGCTGCTCTTGTCTGAGGAGAGCAGGGACTTATCCAGCATTACCAAGTAAGGCCAGCTGCAGAATGGACCGGACAGGGACCCTCCTTACTTCAGCGTGTAACGCTAGTGCATGTTCGCATTCCAGCAGCCGGCCGCAGCCCCTTCCTCAGCAGCCTATCACTTACTGCTGCCACCTAAATCATCTCTGTGGCCCTGAAAATGAGCAATAGAGGTCTGACTATTGTTTGTTCTTAATGTACCACCCCTGTAGTGTCAGGTCTCACCTTTTCTTCAACTCTCAATACATGGTATTTCACCTAGGGGGAGTGAAGCACACTGCTGCTGAATGGAGGCATTAGGTTTTGGATACACACTTCAATGTGTCACTTATCAACCATATGAAAACAAAGTGGAGAATAAAACACCACAGGCAGAGTGAGGATTACAGTCATCTTCCTGAGTCAGCAGAGTGGAATGTAAAGTTAAGTTCAGTTAACTTGGGAGATGTGAAATGTGGGATGCTTGCGGGAAAGAAAGACTATGCTAGTGAGTGAAGCAGGCTGCGCCAAGTGTTAGAAGTGAACAGCTGTCTGTCCTGAAGATCCTCTGCTGTAAGCTGAAAGAAAGGAGCAGCAGTCCGTGTTTTGTGTTGTGGCTCCAGATCACTGGCACTAATCACAGATGTCTGCATTCTGATTGGCCTTCAGGATCCCAGTCACCACTACCACTGCAACTGAGGATGCTACTTTGAGATGGGTACGCTGAAGTCACTAGATGAGACCAAAGAGTTGAAAGACTCATTACTTTGGATTCACGCTCAACAGAAGAACTATTGGTCAGTATTGAGCCACATTAACATGGAGACAACTTTGGATAGTCCATATGCAGGGTAATCAGGCTTGTGCAGAGCATAGTGGGTTAAGCTACTTGAGGTCTAACCCAAGAAATAAATAATATTTATTGTTCTAAATATTTCTACTGGCCACAGATTTCTCTTTCTTTCTTCACAGCAGTCACCATCGGTTTATATAGTCTGGGAAACAGATGAATTTGCGAGTGCGTGTTTTATTGGTCTGGCGATGTCAGGCTCTGGTTTGCATGTTTCCATAAAGTACTCAGATCCTTTACTCAAGAAAAGGAACATTAGCACAATGTTTTACTTTTGTATGTAAAATCTGAAACTGCATAGTAACTATTGCTATCAAATATACTGTAGTGGAGGAAAACCACAATATTTCCTTTTGAGTACAATACACAGTCACACGCTAACCTGAGTAAACCTTTCACCACTGGCCTCACTAAGGTTACAGGGTATGACATTTTGTTCTCAATTGGTTTGCATTACAGGGTTCATACAGCTTTTTAAAAGTAAAATTCAAGCACTTTTTAAGCACTTTCAAAGTACCTTAATCCGACATTTCCAGACACTTGAAGCTTTATCATCACTCAATTGTTACTATAAATTTCAGGAGTTAACAAACAAATATCTTGACAGGATCGTTTTGTTTCAAAAATTAAACACCAGGTTATGGTTACTATACCAGGAGTATATTTATATATTTAAATATATTTAAATTCAAGCATATTCCTAACCTTGAAACACAATGGTTGAAATTAAGGATTTTCCAAACCATGCCATTAGTCAGTTAATTAGTTTAGTTTACAGTATATTTTTGGTCAGTGTGTCCATGTGGATTACATTTAGTAACCTTTTGCCTGCCAACTGATACTTTATGTTGCTTCCTTAGTCCTAATTGTTGGGCATACCAAATGTCCCAAACAAACTTTAGCTGCATATAAATGATATGCTGACACAAAGTAATGCAAATCCTTAAAGTGACCATGTGAGAAGCTTGCCTTTGTTATTTTAGACGTTTAAGAATAGATTAGTATTTTCACTCCCTGTTGGCGTCTGTGGCCTTCCTCTGAGCAGCTGCCAAACATTTCTCTGTCTGTCAGTCTCTCCCTTTGTCGACCGCCACTCTCCCGGCAGGGTCAGCTATTAGCAGTTGTCAGTGATGTGGTGAAATATCACAGAACTGAATTCAGTTGTCTGAATACAGTGAAGATCGCAAGCAGATGCAATACAGCATATATAATTAATACTTCGGAACTAATCAACAAAGGCAGCATCACCAGTGTTGGGGAGTAACTAGTTACATGTAACGGCGTTACGTAATTAAATTACAAAATAAATGTAATTGTAATCCGTTACAGTTCCTAAGAAAAATATGTAATTAAATTACAGTTACT
>JAVQJL010041663.1:0-41847 GCA_036024295.1 Nannoperca obscura
CCCCCCCCCCCCCCCCCCCCGCGAGAGACCATGTAAAAGCTTAATTTGGCATGGAAACATGGGTATTAACAAGAGGAAAACAAAACAAAAGACAAGGAAGTGAAGAGTGAGATAGTGAGGGGAAGCCAGATATTAAAAGAGAGGCTGAGAGATAAAGAGAGAGAGAGAGAGAGAGAGAGAGAGAGAAAGAGAGAGAGCTGTACACTTTGTCAGTGTGTGTGCTGAGGTCTGTCAAGTTCGTTAGGTGACAGTGGTGTGTGTGTGTGTGTGTGTGTATATGTGCACAGTGTGGAAAAGCAATCACACAAACAAATTAATTAGTCTCCCCCCCACAGCAAAGGGGTTTGATAAATTGGGCTGCTCATCTCTTCCACCACCTCCCCCCTCCTTTCCTCCCCCCCCCTTACAGTTTACCCCTCTGTCACATCCCCTTTCTTCATGTCCTGGTCCCCCTCTATGCAATAAACATCTCATTACATTGGCCCTCTTTTAATTGTATTTGTTCGTTGTCTGTCGTTTTCCTGTTTTGCATCATTTTTCTCGCAGTGTGTTTTGTTTACATCATTGCACGTTCACACACACACACACACACACACACACACACACACACACACACACATGCAGTGCCCTGTATTTAAGCCTACAGGAAGCCCCGTTGTACTCCCAGATTGTACAAGCTTATTCTCAATCAGCCCAAGTGGCTTATGTAGGCCTTCATGCCACACGGCTATACTCCACCTGCATTTAGATTAAGTAATATGTTTTAATTATTCATATTTCCCATTTTTATTAGACCACTTAAATGCAATATTATTCCCCCAGTTTGTCAATGGGCACTTTATATACCCATCGCCAGGAACAGGAGAGAGCAACTTGAACAACAGAAATGTGCAACGGACACACACAATGTATTCATGAGTTTTTTTCCCCTGTGCTGGTGCTGGGGGCTGGAATGAAGACTGTGTCTCTATTCAATTATCGCACATGCGCACACACACACACACACACACACACACACACACACACACACACACACACACACACACACACACACACACACTCACACACGGAGGCGTTAAGCAGTGTGCACTCATTAAACACTCTCATTATACACAGGAGGAGATCCCTGCAGGTGCAGTTTACCAGAGTTTAGTTCATTTCCTGCTCCTCCTCCTCCTCCTCTTCCTCTCTCGCTTTTCTTTCTCTCTGCTACTTTGTCTTCTTCCGGCGTTATTTACCTCCCAAAAAACCCAGTGGGGCTGTGTCATTTTGCGTCCAGTGTGAGGAGTGAGGCTTTCTGACCCCTCTATTTATGGATGGAGACATGTGCCACATTCAAGACTTCTTCTAAAATTGACTAAGATCAATGACTTTGCACCGGCAGAGTGTGGTGAACGTGCCGCAGGTGTATTAACATTTTATGAACCACACTGAACATAATAAAGACCTAGCAAATACTTGAACACGGCAACATTAGATCTTTATCGCTACTTATTTATTCTGTTTTGCACCTCTCAAAGGCCTTTGGTAGAAACTTGATTATTCACTATGATTCATATGCTAAAGTCAGAGAGTCTCTGAATGGCTGTTGAACGGTATTATTTTAGGCGACTGAATGTTTCTTTGTGGCAAACCTCTCATTTTCTCTGCATGCTCATAGGCTTTCATACTTCTCTGATTGACACGCACACAAAAAAGCCCTTTATACCTGACCCATTACAACTTCAGATGAGCCTGTTCAGAAAGCCTTTCTCTGTGTGTGAACGCGTGGATGTGTGTGTGTGTGTGTGTGTGTGTGTGTGTGTGCGCGCGTACATTTGAGGATGTAATAATAAGGACAGGGAGCACTCTCAGCTGGTGGTGCTGTTCGAATAGTTTCACTGGACTGTGGCTACCTGAGCACAGATAGTTCTTTTGTCTGTGGCCTGGCAAAACCCTGCAACCCCCCAAATTTGCCTTTTATGTTTTATAATCTCAGTGACCCCATTGTTCCTCATGAGGAGAGCAGATTTCATGATGTAAGTAAGAAAGCGTTAGAAAAGACAATTGCAGAAAGTTATAAATGTACATGTATACGTGAGTACGATATTGTTGGCAGAATTTAACTACAGATGTTTTCTGTCAAAGATGTCAAAGAAGCATTATGAATGACTGACAGTTATTGGTAAATTTAGTTTGAGTTTGTATTTTCAGGTTTTATCTCTACATTAATTCAATGTATACTATGAAGTGCTCCCTAAAGTTTAGAAAACGAATGAGCACCTGAAAACGTCTTTGTACTCCCACAGCGAAACACAACTGTCACATTTTTAGAATTTAGAGGAGAGTCCATGCCAGATGTTTTAATTAATTTACTGTAATTCATTCATCACTGTCCTGGCTTTTTTTCCCTTCGCAAAGTGAAGAAATAATCCATTTGTCTCTGGTGTGCAGCACTGCAGTCCTTCTGACCTACTTTCCTTTTCTTTTTTCGCTCCCTGCTGCCATCTTCTTTCTCCGGCAATGCTGGAATAAGTTTGGCATTGTTTTTGCTCAGTGGCCTCTCTTTCACCAGGTCGGTAACACTGAACCAAACTTCCTGGGTGTGTTTGTTTCTTTGTGTGAGTGCGCTTGTGTGTGTTTATCTCAGCTGTAGCCATAAATGCGTCTTCAGTCAAAATAACCAACAATGTGGGTTCACGTAATTGTAAGAAAAGAAACATTTGAAGGCTTTAACTTTATCTTTGGCCATTAAAGTACATACATTTTTTGTTATTGTTGTTAGTTATTATGTAATATTTTCCTATCCTTTCTAAAATGCTCATATTTTTTAATGTTTAAAGTCTTTTAGATTTTTTCAAATTAGACTAGATTTTTCTGTGAAAGATGCAGATTTAAACTCTAATAGCGACACACTATTTCCACTCATTTCATACATTTTCAACAAGATGTTCAGGTAAATTTTACAAAACGCTTGGTTTCTTTTGACCATGAGAGTTACACATAAATACAATTATCACAGGTCTATCAACATCCTTGAGTATAACAAGACATACCTTGGGATAGGAGAGTAAGAAATAGTCTAATAAAACTGGATTGTTTTTGTGAGAAATTTTGCATGTATCACCCCCCCTTCAGTTTGTCAAATCCTCTCTCTCCCTGAGCGTGTTGTCACCTATAGCTCATTCCTCTCCTCACCTGTCTTCCTCATCTTTGTATCATCTAATTCAGCAAAAACTGGATTGAAACTTCTCTGCTGGAAGGCTCAGGATGTCAGATGGCATAAAACCCCAGTTCCACAAAAGCTAACCCTCCCAACCCTTTAGGTTCAAAGCAACAGACGCACTTCACATGATGCAATCACTTTGCATTGATTGTTCCATTTCTCACTTGCATTCAGCTGCAAGAGATAACATTCAGGGGGTGGGTGATTGTGTGTGTGTGTGTGTGTGTGTGTGCAGAGAGATGGGAGTTGAGGAGGCAGCATCCCACTAGGTTTTGGATTCTTAAATATGCCTCACTGTCTTTTGTTAAATGTGATGCAATAGTGATGCAGGGCTGTGTGTGTGTGTGTGTGTGTGTGTGTGTGTGTGTGTCATACAATGAATGAGTGAGTAGCTGGGAGTCGGTGCTGATCTGAGTCTGTGTTTAAGGCTGTTTTTCAACCCGGAGGAAATTATAGGTTCTCCATTGATGAGAGAGGGAAACCCCTCCCCTCTCAACCTTGCAATCTCTTAGTGTGTGTGTGTGTGTGTGTGTGAATAAGAGCATCTATGCCTGTGTACATGCACATAGATGTGTTTGCACACGTGCATGTATGTGTGAGTGGCAGGGCTGCTATCTGTGCCATCACACGTGGATTTGTGTGTTAATAGAGAATGCCCCACGCTCCCACTGCCTTTGTTTGCCAAGGACATACATATGCATGAACACTGTGTGCGTGCGTGTGTTTATGTGTGTGCATGGGGGGGGGTTACTAATTACTAGATTTCTATCATGAATATGTATGGCTGCATCCTTTATTATGGGATTGGCTTAAACACATCACACAGACGGACGAGTGGCAGAGAGAGGGAAAGCGGGGGTGAGGGCTTGAGAGGGGAGGCGCCTCTTCAGATAAAAAAGACAGAAAAAGAGAGGTTTTACATTGATTTGAACCTTCAACCTCCACTGTGCTTGTTTTATATTCAGCAAAAAATAATATTCATGTTTTTCAACAGTCTCAGCTATTTAACCATACCGTATCCACATATTAGGGTTACATTTCTTAACAACCAAATGAAAAATCAAAGTAAAACTGTGGTAGGCAAATCTTTTTATTTATTAATTAAATTTTTTACAAGTGATTAATTCCACTCTTCCCACATTATTAGCCTTTACCAACCTCCAGTGTTGCCTATTTTATCAGGCACGGTATAATCAGCTTCAAGTTTTTGTTTGATGCTTGTAACGTCTTTGGTGGTGGCCATTCATAAATTGTTTCCACTAACTAACAAGTCTGTCATTTCATTTATTTTATCTGCTTCTGGTTTTAGACAAATAAGTTACCTCCTGTGTGGCAGAGGATTACTTACTACATGATGTTCTACTACGTGACCCAAAGTTAAAGCTTTTGCACATTCAGAATAAATCTGTAACTGACAATAATAAATCAAAGTAAACACGTTTTAAATAATATCACAATGTCCTTTACAAGTACAATGACACATTTCTTAAGTACAGTAAAAGTACATACATACTTTTGCAATAAATTATTTTTCAAACAAGTGACCTGCCTGTACGCTGATGCAAAATCTTAACTTTAGTTTACACTGTGCTAACATGGGACCAGGTTGTACTCCAGCAAAGTACTGTTTGGTGTCTGGGTCAAGGGCATATAATAAAGTAGGGGGGCAAGCAACAAATATTTGCTCCAGGGGTCACCTAACTTGTTAAATAGCCATTCTGTCGGGTACTTTAACCTATAATAATGCATCATATTGTTTAAATAATGATATGTTTTGTTTGGAATATCTTGATCTGCAAAATATCTAGTAACTATATCTGTCAGTGTTTTATGTGTACATGTATTAGGGTCAAAAGTACAGTATTGCACTCTAAAAAATAGTTATATAGAAATATAAAGACGCATTTAAAGTAAAAACTGTATTTCAAAATTGTATCTAAGTACAGTACTTGTGTAAATCGCTCGTAGCTTAATATATAGTCATAGATTCATCTGTTTGGGACTAACACAGTGTCACATGCACTTTTCGGGAACACTTACTGAAGATAAAACTGAAGAAGCTTTCCCCCCATGTGTAGAGCATTTAAGCACCATGCCACTTCATCTCTGTCTCTTCTTTTTTTTTTGCAGTTGCCTCCTCTCTACTCAGCGCTTCTCCCTCGTTTTCACACACAATGCACAAACGGTCCCAATTTAAACTTACACTCATGCGATCTGACATGTATACAAAATACCAGGCATTAAGTATTTTTCTGGCTTGTATTGTTTTTCCACATGGACAAACTTAATTACAAGAGCCGTGTCTTTTGCTGTGGAAATCTTTCCGTGTGAGAGGTGGAAGAAAAAAAAGAGCGAGGAAGTCAGAAGAGATGCAAACAATGTACACAGAAGGTAACAGTAGGTGGGGAGGAAAAGGAAACATCTCCTAATAGGTTAACAATTACAGGTTACTTTCACTCTGCCTGTCACTGCAGATGGTCTGTGGTTCTGCGTTGTTCTCCTTAATCACCTTTTCTGATCATGTTATTTGTTATTTGTTAGTGTAGCAGCCCTAAATAGGAAGAAGACTTGAATCAATGAATGAATGAGTGAAAGAAAGCAAGTGACACCAACAGTATTATCCACCTCTGCTCTCTCTTACTTTTCGTCTCTTTTATTCTTTTCCATACACTCTACCGCTCTCTGTTTTGCTCTGCCTCCCTTCCACCCCAGCAACCGGAAATCACACAATCAGAAGACTATGAAAGCTGCTATCTCTCCCTCTCCCTCAATGCCCCACCACCAGTGCTATACCTCTGACAATAGTCTGGCAATCTGAGCAGAGCGAGGGAAATAAAGGAGTAGGACAGGTTTTTAAAGAAGAGAGAATGTCAACTGTCAGTCTTGCTGTGACGTTGGAATCAGTGTAAGCCATCAAACTTATTTCCTGAGAGAGAGGAGAAAGAGAAAAGGGACCAGAAAAAGAAGGATGGTGTGTATTTAGCCAAACTGTAAAAGGAACGATGGGGAGGGGAAAAAAGGAAAGGGCAGCACGAGTGCATGTTAGGTAAAGAAAAAGAGGCTGGCCATCCTTAGTTTGTAGGGCTTGATTCGTCATTTTATTCCAAAGCTGCTCTCAGCATCTCTCCACCTCGTGCAGGGGCCGGTGTGATGAGTGTTTTGAGAGGGCAAGCTCTTTTTGCATTGGAACGGCGCAAGGCAGAGAGAGAGCGAGGCAGAGAGTAAGAGAACGAGGCGATCAGGTGCCGCCGGTGTTGGTGAGCGTTAACACAGACATCACAAGCTCCCGGAGTGAGAGAGGGCAGCGAGGTGCAGCAGGGCATTGTGCTGGAGAGAAAGAGAGGTTGCAGAAGAGAGGAGGAGAGGAAGAGAGGCGGCCGTGTTTGAAGAGAGCTGTTGAGATAAATCAGTATGTTTACGTTCCGGAGGAACAAAGTGTTCCGTTGGCAGAAGAGCACTCGACTGTCCGTTTCCCCTTGGACTGTTTTTACCGGACCCTTTTGTGTGTGTGTGTGTGTGTGTGTGTGTGTTTTGCGCCAGCGTCAAGGCCAGTTCTTGTGCCATTAAAGTCTAACCATGTATTTAGGGGATATTCCTGCTGTGGACAGTAAGATGAGTACATTAATATTAAGACTCAGTGAGAGTGAAATGAAGGTATTAACATAAAAAAGTATTTTCCTACTGAAACCACCACAAATAACAAGGTCACTGAACGATTATATGGGACACTTTTTCTTTGACTATGTAGTTGCAGGCCAGGTATACAGTATAGTATACGTGTCCAGAAAGATAGAGATATGAAACAAACTCCCTGCTTGTGGACTATATATATTGAAGGAGAGAGAATATTTATTGTATATTCAGCAGGTTTGTTAGTCTTTGTGAAATTCAAGAGGTCCTTGTGCTCCCTGCTGGTGTCTGATGTCTGTAAATGTTATATAAAAACACACTTTAACAGTGTTTATGTAAATCTAATCTCGTAAATACTAAGACTATTTTTAGCACTGTTACCAAGGACAGAGCACTGAAAACTCTCAAGTAGTGCCAGATTTGTACTCTTTGCTTATTTTTTTTATTCATATCTGCTTAAAATCACAGTTTTGCTAGTTTTAGACTTTCTTTTATTTCAACATAATTTTGAAATAAACTTAAGACCTTTGCTTTTTTTTGTTGCCGAAGTTTTCTTTATATTCCTCAAAGCAAGGTCTCTAAAAAAGTTGTTTGTTTTGTGTTGGTAGTGACAATTATATTGTATCACCACAAGTATCGAAAGGTTTCTAATGATATGAAGACATGTGCAAAACTTATTGTCAAGTATTACTGTCTTAATTTGCACTTTTTTCATCTTTAAAAGCCTATTTGAGCTCACAGTCAGCACAGTGTCAACAAGGCACTTGTTATACCGAAGGTGCTACAATAAACGCTCCAGACTGCTGCCACTGGACAGGTTAACAGTGTCAACAATGTCAGAACTGATGACAAACACACTTACATAGGATATTTCATTAATACAGACATAGACTGTGAAGCAGGACAAGCAGAACAGGGACTAAAAGCAGAGAATAATAAAAGACAGGAGGACAGACAGAAGCTGTAGCTGATAGCAGAACTTGAGCGTATCTCCCTCTGACTCTAACATGTGTGACACCGCCAAGTGGAACGGTGCTGCAGTAATGCATGATATCAAGCAAAGAGACAAGAAGGAAACCGTCTGTACACTCTCCCATCCATTGTCCTTACATATGGTTCGTCTATCAGTGTCCAAACTGCCCAGAGCAGAGGGAGAGAAGGGGCGTGTGGGGTGTGGTGGAGGGGCTTAAGCACTCTTGCGTACAAGAGAGAGGAGAGAATGATAGCCATTCTGCTTTTATTATCTAGAATGTATCAACTTAATCACAGCTCCATTCTCCCCCAGCCCTCCCCTGGGCTCAGTGGGAGACACTGAAGGAAAATTGGAAAAGTATCACTGGGCTGGAGGTAGAGACGAGTAGAGATGGACAGAACAGGGGGATGGGGGCGTACAAAGAGTAACTACCACAAAGAGAGGGGCAGAGAGACACATAGGAGAGAGAGAGAGAGAGAGAGAGAGAGAGAGAGAGAGAAAGAGAGAGAGAGAGAGAGAGAGAGAGAGAGATAAACCTGTTAATTTTTCATGGCCAGCCGGTCGTAATCACAATGTTCGGTGCCCTTAGAGCCTTTAGAGTTGGCCAATTTTGAGTATGCGCGTATGTGTGTGTGTGAAGGAGAAGAGATGGATTGAGCTTCATTACCAAGACTTAGGGGACACCCCCACCCCAACCCCTCACACTCCCCTGTGTCCCTGCCTGACTGCCCAAAGTTATAATAGTCACTATCATAAAGACACATTATCCTCTGATAGGAGACTGTACTGTCTTAGGGCTATAAAAACACTCCAACTTCATTTATTTGCCATATATGGCCACAGATAGAACTAATGAACTAACGGGAAAGTGTCAGAGCAATCAAAAAGAATCCCAGAGTAAAGTTTTATTTAAGTCACCAATTTGAAAATGATTTGACCACTGGCGCAAAGTGTGTGTGAGAGCCAGAAGATACAGTGTCGGCGTACAAAGCTGACGAGCATGTTGCAATCAAACGTACATTTACTTTTCCCCTCTTTTTGCTAAATGGATGTTTTGGGTGTGAATAAACCTGAACCACAGAGAGCTTACAGCAGAGTGTGTGTATGTGTGTGAGATGAAAGATATGCCCTGCAGAGTGGTACAGTGTCCATGACATAAAATACCTGGCAAAGTATAAACAACATTGTTCTAAAATATGACCTCAGTCTAGTACACACACACACACACACACACGCACACAAACACGTGCACACACCGAGCAGGTTAATAATGACCTTAATCACCCATCCCCAACACACATACACACACAAACACAGTTTGGCAGCACATGGCCATGTAAGGGGAAAACCACTGTGTGTGTTTACACTAAAACACTGCTTGTCTGAGTGGCTTTAGAGCCCAGGCAGAGCGGGCAGCCTTTTTAACAAGCCTTTAAAAAAACAGGCAAACACACACACACACACACACAGACACACAGCCATCCTTTCCTCGTCTTCTCTTTCCTTTGCGAAGAGTTCTCTATTTGCTCTCATTTCTCTGATCAGGTTGAAACTTGACAAGTGGTAATCAGTAAATTTTTTCCTCCTTAAGTATAAATCATCACCAGTACGTTACACTAAAATTGTGTGTCCCAAAATAGGACACGTGAAAGAGCATGTGGAGTGTTTGTTGTGTCAGTGGCACTAAGCTGTAGTTGCTGCTGACTTTGGTCCCATCCTCTCCCTTTCTCCTTCATAGCGTGTGTCTTCATTGCAAACACTTGCCTCTGTTTCTTCCGCTGGGGGGACTGTGTGTGTGTGTATATTTTCATGCTTGTGTGTGAGTGTGTGTGTGTATATCTGCAGGTCAGAAAGGCAGCATTTGTTCTGTGAAGGCTTATAAACATCTGCGATCCCTTTTAAGGGATTGTTTAGATTGACGGAACGGGAAAATAAACGTTCTCAAGGAGGCCGGCGCTCTTTACTGAAAGAGAGATCTCCGCTACCATCACAAAATGTGTGTGTGTGTGTGTGGGTGGGTGGGTAGGTGTGTATTTGTGTGAGCTGAGCCTAAAATGACAGGTTCTTTTTTTTGGGTGCTGTTTTGGTAATCAGAGGGCTTTTTTTTACGTGAACCCTCCACAACCTCTCTTCTTCTTCTCCCGTGCCCTCCTCCCTCCTCATCTACCCTCTACCTCAGCACACTAAAACTCTCAGCAGCTCACACTTTTCCTCTTTTTCTTTCTCTCCTAAAAGCACGGGTGTAGTTTTTACCCCCCCTCCCCGGTTCATACTCAGAATAACTCCCCTCTCCTCTCCAGCAGAAACATCTCCTCGGCTCCTCTCTTTTTCATAACACTACTCCTTGTGCCGAGGACTTGTTGTGTCTGGGTTGCAAGCAACATGTGGAATATATCAAAACTCTCTCTGCCTCTCTGTCTTGCGCGCTCTCTCACTTATTCACACACACATACACGCACACACACACACAGATCTGGTAGCAGAGCACTGGTCTCCTTGAGAACGTCCAGCGTGAGGAAGTGGGGTGTCCGTCCAGCCGTGATTTAGGTCAGAGGGAAGAAGGGATGGGAGGCTTCTCTCTGTTTATTTGAAGCAGGAGCCATTACTGCTGTCCATGGGCCATATTTATACACAGACAGAGAACAGATGCATGCTGATACAACCCGACAGTGCGCACGTGTTTCTGTCTGTGTGTATTTCTATGTGAGAGTGAGAAAGAAACCAAAAGGGCATGCATATTATGTGACTCGGGAGGGAGATGTGTGTCTATGTACAATACACAGTAAAAATAAACTGCGGTGATTTGTGGCCCAGGCCTAATAGAGGAAGGGCCAGCGATTTAGCGGGAACAGTGTGCAGCGGTGGGCCTCAATGCAGCAACATTAGGAGTCTACAGGGACTGCTGGCTTCACTCCACTCCAGTCCCAACATACTTGATTCACCTAATGAAAGACATCTAATCACAGGACTGGGCTAAAATAAGCAAGCAAGTCCATCTGCTGTGTGGAGTATGAGTTAAGGGTTTGCAGCAGAATAAATAAAAGTGTGTGTTTGTGTGTGTGTCTGTGTGTGTGTGTGTGTGTGTGTATGTGCTCCAGGATAGTGTGCCAGCAGCCGGGTCGTGTAGAATCTGTGTGGTGTAGTCCCATGGCGTCTGTTGCCTGTCTGCCATTACTGCAGGGTTGCCACAGCTTGTAAAAGCCTCGTTAACACAAAGACCTGCTCACATGTTAATTGGCTAATTGACTAATTAATTTTTGCATGAAGGCGTGCACAGGGAGAAAGGCTAACTAATTGAAAGTGACTATAGGTTTAATTACGTGAAGAAAGGGTGAGGAGGAGGAGAGCTGGGAAGGTGGGAGGCCCACATATGTTGTTCTTTGTCACGGTTTTGACGACATTTGTCTTATATGTTTTCTAGTTCACCATTAATGACTGCACCCTGACCTTCACATCTCACCTGTCACTTCCGTCTGTTTACTGCTCTTTTGTTAACAATTACCTTGCACAAGAAAAAAGGTGAGTTAGTCAGAAGACCAAAACTCTCTCTGTGTTTCAGAGAGAGAGAGAGATGCAGAGACAGATAGTGCCGTTGGAGTGAGTGACAGTGATGCCAAATAAAAGATAAAAGCATCAAACAAAGGTGCTTCTTATTTTCATAAACAGTTCTTGTGCATGTTGCTGAGAAATAATTTCGGTGTGAATGCCAAGCTGTTATAGAAAAACAAAACATGCAGCTAACCATCTCCGGTCGTCTGCTGCAGAGAGGCATCAGTGTGATCATGCATTCACATCAACAGTAATCTAAGTCCAATTATTGAACAATATGTAAAACTGACACACACATCGGGATGGAGACAGAGGAATGTACGAGTGAACGAATGTCTGTTAATTCAATCCCTACCCACCGCTCACTAAAACACCACCACAAATTAAATCGACCAGGGGAGCAGACAGCTAACAAAGGAAATTAACAATGATGCTGCCTCTGTATTAGGGCATATGGATTCGCTGCATGTTTGCTGCGTGTGTGTAGCCACAGCCTCACGCCTCTGTATGCAGAGAGAGGGGGGAAAAAGGCCAGTTTTAATCAAGAAATCCATTCCACTTTCCTAACCCCTCTTCGCTTCTTGCTCCCCTCCCTCCATGGCAGGCTTGTGTGGAAACAGAAGTGCTAAATTACCCTGGAGCAGTCAGACAAAAACATCTTGTTGGGTTCTAAATTGCTTTCATGCATATTAATTAGACAGAAATCCCTGCAGTGTATTTGGGTTTGTGCTAGCAATTTGTGTGTGACTTCACGAGTGTGTGCATCTGTACTGTATCTGTATCTGTACAGTATGTGGCCATGTGTATGTGCAGTGTGTATGTGCAGTGTGTGTGTGTGTGTGTGTTGGGCAGGACCGGTGAGCTATTATAGCTGCAACGGCTTGCAGAGATTTGGAGGTTATCTGTTTTTGTTGGTTAATTGTGAAGCTGATAGTATGGAGGGTCTGGGCCAATTCAAGTGGGCTTTCAGCCAAATTACCTCAGTAATCGTCTGTATTCAAGTCCCTGGATGCTCTCACCAAGACAGAGCCTGGAAAGCCCTGAAGTTCAATGGAGAGGGGCAGATCTGACCCCAGCTTTAGACAGCTTACACTGTAATTGAAATTATATTTTTTTTCACACCATTATTGGATTGCTGACAAGATTTCACCCCAAATTCCATTTGTGGTCAATTTATCCTGTTTGTTTTTAATTAATGCGGGCAGCTAATGAACTCAGAGGGAATCTCAGCCAAATTATCACAATTTCCTCCATGTTCCCTGTTATCTTCGAAGCAGTAGGCTTTGGAATTGGAGCATGAAATTGTTTGAAAGTAGGAAAGGAATTCACTTGGATGGAGTGCACAAACACTGAAGCCAATACAAGCGGAGGGGACATTGGATTTGTAAATCTACTTTTCATTCACAATGACTAGAAATTTCATTGACTATGACTAAAGATTATTTGAAACTATAACTAGTTTACTGTGGCACAGACATGAAGGACTAATGAAACACATACTGTTATCAGAGGTTTTTTTTAATATGTTGATTCAATTAATTCAAAAGTGGAGCACATAAGCATATAAGCAGTTGGCATTTTGTGGGTGCCGTCTCTTGCTTCCTCTATTGGTCTTCCTCTCTCTTTCTCAAAGATAAATCATGCCACAGCTGTCCTTGTCAAACTAGAAAGTATTCCACTCACTGAATGGGTTTAGAAAATGAATTAATAGAACGTGGTTGATGTCTTGAAGCCGTGTATTTTTAAACATCAAATTCTGAGAACGTGGCAGACAAAGGCCTGAAATGATTCTCATCTTGGCTGTTATTATTCATGAAAGAACGAACATTTATACATCTCAGATCTGATAGAAAAAAGGATCAAACATAACCTTGACAAATGATCCCTTGATGTCCTCCTGACCCCTCTGACCGCAGAGATTTTGTTTTTTCTTTCCCTCTTTTCTGACTGTGTACGACAATTACTGTACTTTCTATGGTTACGCTTAATTAACATACTGTAGCTGCCTTGACTTCAGACATTTATTCCTCAGTTGAACATCCTCATTACGTACTCATACGCACAGAATTGCCATATTGTGTGTGTGTGTGTGTGTGTGCATTTCACTTTTGTGTGGAAGGAGAAAGAAGTGTCAAACAGCAACAAAGCCGATTGAGACCATAAGATGGGCAGTGTAGGACACAAAGTGGTATTACAAAGGTAATGCCCCTGTCACAACCTGCACTTAAACCACCTCTAGACAGGAAGTAGAGTGTTAGAAATCTGCAAGTCAATGTTTTAGCCACCAGCGGGCTGAAATCCTTCCCATGATCCTTTCAGGAGAATGTTGTCGTCATTGTCTTCAGAGCGTGCTATGCAGGACTCCAGGCCATGAATCCCCAGACAGTGACCTCATATCTCACCCCCTGACCCCCGAACAGGCACACACTAATAGTCACCCCCGTCACACACACACACACACACACACACACACACACACACACACACACACACACACACACACACACACACACACACAGATATCAGTTCACAAGGAAAGTGGAGTGTGAAAACAACGCGGCAGGGCAGGGAACGCTGTCTCCGACCTGGTTTCGACTGGACACTTTGCCCAGTTTCAGATTCTCAACCATCTTCTCAATGTCATCGGCAGCGCTCTCAAAGAACTGACGCAGGCCAGCCTTAACAATCTCAGGGCCTGATTTCATAACAGTCCTTAAAAAAGCAAGACAGAAAAGAAGAGTAAAATATATATATATAATCTCAGATACAGTTTGTGTGTCTGTCTTCTTTCTGCCTGGAGATGGGATATAAATAGTTGCGAGTTACCTGGCATCCAGTGATCGTGAGAGGATGTGCAGACAGTTTATCACTGCACTGGCATCTGTTCCTGAAAACAGTACAACAAAGATGTGTTGTCAGAGCTGTCCTACTGTGCAAATCCACTGTCTGGAAGTAAAAGGCCAAACCACTAATTGCAAAGCACTTTGTAAAGTCTGTTTCAAGATGAGCTCTATGAATGACTGATCTTCCTTTTGTGATGATGACTGAGATATCACACCCAATGATGGTTTGCAGATTCTTGTAATAAATGAATGATTAATGCTATAAATGCTATAAATTGCCACAGCCGTGCGTAACGGTTGCACTTAATGACAGCTGCTCTGGTGCAAATTCTATGTATCGAGCCCACAGGTTGGAGAAAACATCAATGCCAAGCAGAAGCAGAGCTAGAGAGTGAGAAGCATTGGACGAGGGATCCAGAAAGGAGGGAGGTTAGATTAAATGTGAATCTGTGACACAGTGCTAATTAGTGAATGAACGGGAAGATATGAAGGAAGAGGAAGCTAAAAAGGCTGGACAAATTAGACAGGAAAACAGATACAAAGGGAAGGGCATAACACCACCATGCAGATTCCTTACCAAAAAGAGATACTCTGTGCCTCACCAAGGCAGCCAACTTACAGAAGATACTGAGGTAGGAGGAGAAAAGAGGAAAAGGTGGGAGAGGAAGGGAGGACGGTAAGAGGAAACAGGGTGGGAAAGATGTTTGAAATGCAAAAGGTAGGTCAAGGAATCAAAGGATATTGCACGATAGGAGAGATGAAGAGGCGAGGACAGACACCATCACAGGAAAGTACTGCACTAAAGGAAAGGAATGTGGTAACGAGTTCAAGTCAATTCAGAGAACAAACCAATCTTTGAATAAGCTTTTCTAGGCTTTTACCTCGCAATCATCTCCTTCTCCTTATTGGAGGAATGACCTCCACTTCCCAACACTTTGGCAGGAGTGGAGAGGAAGTAGAGGCAGTGGTTCTTGAAGTACTGATTAACCAGTGGCAAGAGGATCTATAAAACAAACAAGAAAAACAGCTGAAATATATAACAGATAAAACAGGCCCATGTTCAAGTGCTCATTAAGGGTTGCAGGGTGGCAGACAAGCAAACAGAAAACTCAATAAAGCATCAAACAGCTCACCTTGGCAAAGAACTTGATCTCTTGTTCATGTGGTGATTTCTCCACTCTACCACTGCTAACCACAGCCTCTGTTAAAAACAGAAATCACAAAAGTGAGTAAGCTCTTAGTCAACACGCCCATGAGAAGACTTTGTCTGTCAAAACCACAGTACCAAGATGAGCGATGAACTCCTGGGCGATGTCCATCCATTTAAGAAGCTTCTGGAGGAAGCCGTAGGCAAAACGCTTCTCAATAGAGGAGATGTCCTGCTCCATGTCCTTCATCCCCCTGAGGAGGAAGAGAAGAAGGAGTGACAATGAAAGAGAGAGACACGTGGACAGAACTATCAGAAAACTGAAACGGCGTGGACATCCTGCTTGCCTTGTCACAGCGTATCCATTGAGCTGGAGGAACTTGAGCAGGTCCTGGGCCTTCTCCCTGTCCCTGGCCTTCTCTTTAGCCGTCAGGGTGTCATAAGGCACAAGCAAAGGATGGGTGCCACCACCTAACAGGAGCACAAGTCATATTTGGATTCAGCAGACTGCAAACTAACAACGTCCAGTGAAAACAAAAGTCTGGGTATAATAGGAAACCGCTCTTACCTTTGGCCTGTAGCTCCAACTTCTTCTTCCTGCCCCAGGTGTTGTGGTAGTTCTCCGCCAGCTGCTCAGCCATAGACTGCACCAAGAGGGGGAGAAAATGAAATTGCCAGGCTCCTCACAAAATGTAATCAGTGCTGTGAAAGAGCGACAGAAACATACATACCTGCAGCTCTCTGGACAGAGCCATTCCCACGATATCTACTGGCTGAGGGTTGTAGCCGTGACTGGGATCATAAGTGGCCTGAAGACAGAAAAGATAAGTTAAGCCTGTACTGATCCCCAGAGTGGAGAGAGAGAGAGAGAGAGAGATAAATAAATATATAAAACTATATAACATATTCACATAATCTGGTACAGTGTGATATAGTATGAATATAAGATATTATATAAGTGCAAATGTTGTAATGTAGTATATCATAATATGTAGTATAGTACATGAGTATAGTATAGTGTAATGAACAGATAGGCCTGATTGTTTTTCTTTTGTGGTCCTGGAGCGACAGCTAAGTTCAACATTATCACATTATTCACATATTAAATAAAAGCAAACATTGAGTCACTTTCCAATATCTATTAGCCAATATCCCCAAGCAGGCGACACAGCATCAGAAGTGTTGCTTCACTTTTCCCTCTTGTACCTGAGCAGTTTGGGAGATCTTGCGTGTGGCGACCTTCTTCTCGACTTCTCCCTCCCCGTCCCTGGCTTTCTCCAAGGTCCACTCCCAGGCCAGCATTGCTTTGATGGATTCTTTGATGGGCCAACGATATATCTCCTTGTCCTGAGAAACAGACAGAAGAGAAATTAACGGTCTGTAAAGATCTTAAACACATGGAATTAGAGAATAAAGGTTCATAGCTCAGGATTGCTGGTTTAATGGGACTGGCTTCTTCAGATCTGAAAGCACATTTGGGCTAATAAATCTTAAAGCTTAGTTACAGTTAAGTCCCGACGAGCAGATCATCAGGATTCAGACGAGACAGAAGCTTTTGAATCATTACCTTTTCAGAGAATGTTTTGTACGGCCGGAGCATCGGGTGAGTCTTTGCATTCTCATCTAACACCTCTCCGTACGTCCAGTTGTTCTGAATCTGAAAATGGATTTAACCATTGAGATAATCATTACAAAGTACAAACGATTTCAGATAACAAATGGGGACTTCATTCATATCTGATGATTTACATTTTTCACAACTGACCTTTTCAAAGGCCCATTTGTCATGAGTGTGCTCTGCATACTTGTTGATGAAGGCGTCCAGCCTCTCTGGGATGATGGTGCTGTGAATACATTAACTAATATTTAATACTGTACAGGTTGTAGATTTCAATCAATATTAACTTAAAATTCCTTTATTAGTGTGTAATGTAAAATGTTTATAAGTCGCTTTGGATAAAAGTGTCTGCTAAATGTAAATGTAATGTAATGTGTAGTAACCTGTGAATTACACAGTAATCATTTTTTAAAACTTTATTATTATGTACTTATAGATTTTTTTAGGCCACTAGGAAATCTTTTTCTTGTATTTCCCTGCTCACTTGGTGGTCTCCACTGGTTTGGGATCAAAGTTGCCTTCAGCATCCACAGAGGCCTTCTTCTCCGTGTTAGAGGAGTAGGTGGCGTCCACATAGTCAGGCGGGATGGCTCCTGCTATAGCACAAAGGCAGGGCATGGCGATCTTGAAGAGCTCTGCATCAAATTTCTAGAGTTTGGGAATGACATCAGAGAAGGCACGTTGATGAAGACACAAGCTTTGACCCAGTGTGATTGTACAGTATAGGTGGACACCAACAGATGATTCATCTCTCACCTTGTGTGCCAAAGATTCAAAGATTCCCCAAAAGAGTTTGCGAGAAAGATGTAACTCCTCCTCTGAGGTCACGCCGAAATTAGCCCATCCATTAGGCAAGCAGTAGTACTTCCAACAGCGCTCATAGTGATTGGTCAACAGCTGAAACAATTCAGTCACGGGGGGAGAGGACATTTTAAAATACAGATTGGGTAAAGATTTCTTTTCATGTCTTAAAACAGACAATAAAATTAAACTGCAGGCAAACCTTGAGAGGCATCTTTGCGTATTCGTTGAGGATGGGCACATCAAATACCAGGCGTCTGAGCAGATGCTGCAGCATGGAGGGTCGAAGGTACCTGTGAATGTCGTCGAATGCTTCATGAGGAATGTAACTTTTTAAAATGGGATTCTGTTTCTTTTATGTGCTTTCGGGGTCCTATATTATTGAGCAATATGTTGCATATTGACTGTGTGTGTAAATAAAATCTAAAAATGTAATTATTATTATAATCATTCATATGCTCAGTTATCGATCTATCTATATCTTTCTAAATATATAGACTGGGGATTAGTACTGACTTGCAGAGCGACATGAGGCACTCCTCAATGACGTCCCTCTGAGCCTTGGTAAGAGCTCGGCCGCGGGACAAACGGTAGATGGTGTGGAGCATGGAGTCGATCATGATGGCCCGGTGGTCCGTCCCAGCAAACAACGGGGCGCACTTGGTGAGCAGAGGCAGAACGGCCGAACAGAGGTAGCGATTCAGTGCCAGGGCCATTTCAGTCGTGCTGAATGCAACCTAGAATCAGACAGGTGACAGAAGGTCAGTTTGCACTGAGTGCAATACTTTGGAGACAAGAGGAAGGTAAGTCACATCACAAAACAGATTTCTGAAGTTCGTCTGTGTCTTTTCCTTCTCACCGTGTCCAGAGAAGCTGCAGCTCTCATGTCAGGCAGGAAGCCAACCTCCAGCACATGAAGCAAGAAGTCCTGGTTGTCAATACCGTACACTCTATCGAGGAACAACACCATGGAGGCCTTGTGGTCTGGCACAAAACTGGCTGACATCTTAGGCTCAATGATCTGACTATCTGTGGTTTTGACAGAAGAAAGCATACATGCAGGATGATGCCAAACTATGTCAAACTACTGTACATTTACAGTGTGTCCATACATGACTCCAACTTAACATCTAACCTTTGCCGTAGGCAGGAATCTGCACAGACAAGCTGATGACTCCCACCAGGTCCTCTATGGGCACCAGAGACCTCAAGATGGCCCTGATTCTTAGAGCCTCACCCTTGCCGGCTTGGATCAGCTGTAGATGTGAACATTTAAAGCATACTGCATGAGACTAAACACTGCTCATCATCCACATACTGAACCAATGTGCCTGGAGGCTTGAGAGAAATCTACAGTGTGAAAAGTTGTTGTACTCACATGCATCTCAGGAGCGCAGCGACCCAGCAGATCAATGAGGGCTGAGTAGAAGGACATGATGGCATTTCCCAGATGTACGCGGTTCTCCTCCTGCTGCTCCTCACCACCAAACCTGCCAATCAGGAAAACATCTTTTATAACTAGAAATCACAACTATCTTTAACTGTTTGTGCCTCGCGTGCCATCACTTACATGAAACGTCTGTCTTTTTTGACAGTGGGTCCATCCCTCGCCGGATCCTCTGAGATCTTGATGGCCTCCTCCATGGCAGCCAGCAGACCATTACCACCCTCTCCTCTCAGGGCTGGGCCGAAGCACTCGGGCCGACGGATGAGCAGCCGCACCACAACATTGGCATTCTCCTCCACGCTCTCTCCTGTGAGGAACAGGTGTGCTAATTGTTAGACAGTTACTCACAACTCAAAAGCTCCAAATGTAATCATTATACGTGTGCTGACCATTAACAAAGACAGCAAAGCGGAGGAAATCCAGGTATCGCTCTCCCCCACAGGGGTTCCAGCCGATGTCGGGGTAGCCCTTAGAAAGGAGCATTGGACACGTCTGCAACCCGCAACCCGCCAAGTACGTCACCACCTACATCACCACGCATGTAAAGGAGACCAAGAGAGATTATAAATTCAATTTGACATTTCACGTGTCTTTATTTCTTCATTTTCTATTTGCTGGTACCATTTCCAGGTCCTGCTCTTGTAGAGCCAAGGCCAGCTCATTGTTGTCAATGCAGGAAGCTGCAGCCACATCCAGAGGTGTGGACCCGCGCATGCCTGCAAATGTAAGATAAATACAGGGAGTTTGGTCTAATATACAGTATCATCATCAATCACACATCATTCTTCATTCATCATTTAAACCATCAATATTTGTTTTAAAATGCAGATAAATCCACACTTTTTAATTTAAAAAAAGCAAACAGTGTGACAGGTGGCTGACACTGACCCAAGCCGATGCCGCTGTTCTGTAGAAGGTAGCCTAGGTGGTCGAACATGGAGCGCTGGTTCTGTCGGCTGATGCGACAGAAGTAACACAGGAAACGACAGCAGTTGGTCACCATTTGGGGGAATCGAATCTCCTAGAGAGAAAAAGTGAAAAGATAAATTGTGTCTCTGTGGGCTGGATTGTGTAAGACGATGGTGCACATGTCGAGTGTCCAACAAGCCCCTCAATTAGACTGGTTAGACTGAATAAGAGAGAGAAACTAAACAAACTGAAGATCCTCCCGGTTACCTTGGAGTCTCCTCCTCCGCCCAGGACGTTGACCATCACCTCCATGACAGTCTCGTGCATACCAAGAGCTCTCATCAGGTTGGGGTGTTGGTAGAACACCTTGTTGTTCATGATGTTCCTGAAAAAGTTACATTCACATAATATATTTCAGGGAAAATATGACCAAATACCACATCCCCCATCTTTATCACAGCTACAGATGCATGAGAAGTACATATGATCACCCCCACACTGACCCGATGCTCTGGATCATGAGCCGCTCCTCTTCTGGGCCCATCTGGACAATAAGCAGCGAACGTATCTGTCCCAAACACTCGAGCAGGTCCATGGTGTCCTGAACTGACACGGCACTGATGGCGTAGGCCTTGGGCAGAGCTCGGATCAGCTCGCCGAGGCCGTCATACTGCCTGTGGAGCAGGCTGAACATCAGACGCACCAGCTCCGGGTTCTGAATGAATGACTCCTGGGCCCAGTGGATCATGGTGTGGGAGATCAGCTCCTGAAGGGTGCCTTGGTGAAGTGGACACAGAGAGGTACGATATGTCTGCTGCGTAATATCATGGCTTAGGCTGATTTTGTTGAATTGTTGAAGTTGACAATAAAAATTATTCAAATATTTAACAAGTGATTAGTCTGTTACTCCTACTGGGTTTTGTTTCCTCTTCGACCTCGGGCTTCTCCTCCTCCTCCTTCTTGCGCAAGTTCTTGATCTTGTCCATGAGACTGAGGAGTCTCCCCCCCAGTGAGGTGTCCATCTCTTTCTCCTCCGCCTCCTCCTCAATATGTATACCTAATGTGAAAAATGGGAATTAAGCATTGCAAGTACTAAAATACTCACCATAAAAAGTCATTCATACCCGCAGAGTAAAAAAAATAAAACCACATAAGATCTTTAAAGAACTTCTCACCGCAGTGTAGCAGGAGGTCATTGTGGAAATCTCCCAGAGTTTCCCGCACATCCTCGGGCACTGGACAGTCCTCGTCCTCGGGACCATGTTTAAAGTTGGTCAGCAAGAGAACCTTGGAGAGGAACACAGTGAGAACCACATCAGCATATGTTGTCTGTTCTGCTTCTTCTCGTTTTGCATGAGGTGTTTTGTAAGTGCCTGGGGTTTCTTGGGGTCTTTTGCAGAATGTGTTTCTTTGTTGTTCTTGTGTTCTCCGTGATACATGTGACAGAACATCTGATGCCTTCAAAACAAAGCTTCTAACTTGCCCTCAGAATCTTTAGTACAAGCCCATCTCAATGTCAGTTCTAACTTTACTAAGAAGTTAGGTGTAAAAGTATGACTCTGGAGAAATATTATCCAAATCCAATTCAAGTTCAAGCCCCTTACCACATATTTGGTCATTCTAAGGAAGGCTTGTGGGTGAAAATAATAATAAGTACCTGGTCCTGTGGTGGTGAACGGAACTCGCGGGTCCTGCGTGCGGTCTCAGCAGCCGACATGGTGAAGGCTCTCATTAACAGATTGTAACGAACGCGTTGGTTGGTCTGAATTTCATTGACAAACTGGTCTGAATAGGCCACAATGGCTTCCACTCTGTGTCGCAGCTCACAGTCGCAGAAATACTGCAGGAGTGTGCACATCTGAGAGAGGTAGATAAGATAGGAAGAAGAGTTTAAGATATGTTATTTGAACTCTGCAGATGTCTACAGGTGTAGTTGAGACAAATATGAAAATGACCTGCAGTTTGACAGACTCTGGTAGCTTCATCTGGAGTAATCCCTCTTCCAGACCCTCCTCCTCTTCTTTTGCTTCTGCCTCCACTGCCTCTGCCTCCTTCTCCTCCTCCGCCATCTCTCCATCCACTTTTCCTCCTTTGGCCTCCTCCTTTTCTTTGCCTTCCTCCTTATGCTCTCCTTTCTCTAAATCTTTCAGCTCCTCCTCCTCCTCGTCACCGACCCCTTCGTCCTCCTCGGCCTCTTCCATTTCCTCCTCCTCCTTCGCGTCCTCACCTTCTCCTTCAGCAGCTCCACCCTCCTCAGCTTTCTCTTCCTCTTCCTCCTTTCCACTGAAAACATTTGGATCGATCATCTTGAGGATGTGCATGGTGTCCTCGTCGTTGAAGATGCCCATGATGAGCAGTGTGCTGATCAGCTTCAGGATTGGAACAAAGTGGAACTCCACACTGCCTCCTACTGGATCCCGCATAGCCTGGCTACCGTCCAGCACAGCCTCCGTTAACATGCTAATCGCGTTGGTCTTCAGCTCCTGAAGGGAACGGATGAAAATAAGCAAAATGCAACTAAAATGTAATTACATTTATCAAGTAAACCTGTCTCTGGTCTCTTACCTGCAGGGGGAAAATAGGACTAAGGGTGTACAGGTCAGGGTCCGTACCGACAAAGTTGATGGATGAGAAATGCAACTTGGGCCGTAAGCAGGTGGTGAGGCCAACACCGGGGAGAGAATGAGCCTTCTTTGCATCAGGATACAGCTTGATGCTCAGAGTCTCTTGAGACATGGGGACGATGAACTCTCTGTTGGTGCCCAGGCGGGCCCGTTTGGCAGACTCCAGGTGAATGCTGATGAGCAGGTCGTAGTAGCCGCTGCGGAGGGGTCCGGGCAGGTAGGTGTTCTCGATGGCGTAGAAAAGCTGGGATTCATCCACATGGCTGCACAGGGCATGAGCCACTCGGTTATTGCCAAGCGCGCACACAGCGCAATAGAGCATGAGGGTGTGGTAGTGGAACGTCATCAGATCCTGACGCTCCGAGAGCTCCAAGATGTCAATACACCTGAGAAACAAATGCAGACTCAAAGATCACAACTGATCAGGTAAAGGCAGAGAGAATATTGACAGGGATTGTGATTAACAAGATTATTGTGATGAAATCCTTAATAAAGTACATTTTTAAAAGGACCTGGGGGTTAGTCTAACTGCTGCTAACCTGCAACTCTTTCACCAAACTAAATCACTTGTAATGAACTGTAGGAAACGTTTACTACTACTGCCTCTGACCTGTTCTCCTCCGGGATGTGCAGAGCCATCATGATGAGAGGTTCAGTACACTCCACCGCCCAGCCCAACCTCTCACTCACTCTGCCCACCTCCGGATTGAGGAAGTGATTGGGCATACGGCTCCAGATAACTGGGGTCAGCATCTGGACATCCAGCCTGGGAGGGCACTGGGGGACTGGGTTGTTGCGTTCGCTGCGGAACATGGCTGCCGAGATGGGCATGATGTTCTGAAAGGGGGAAAGAGCAAGAGGGGAGGAGGTATGAACAAATGAGACTGGAGAAAGGATTGAGTGGCAGAGTGTCGGAGTGTAATCTCTGGTTAGCAATTGTTGGCTGACACACATTGACCCATTTAGATAAAACGCCCAGTGAATGAAACGATCTGAACGGGGTATGAGAGGAAGAATACTATATTTTTTAAATACTTTGAGAAAGAATGGATGCTAGTTTTTGACCTTGAGTTTTCCCAGCTCCAGCTGCACCATGTTCTGATTGGAGGGCTGAACAAGGACGGCAGGGAACAGCTTGGTGTTGGGCTCCACCTGAAATAAAACACCTCTGGTTTTACGGCTCCACAGTGTAACTTAACACATCCACATTGATTTGAAATACACACAACATATACTGTGTAGTCTCCTACCTGGTAGAAGGTGTTAATCTCCTTTCCATTGGCTGTAAAGGTCATGAGACCTGTTGCCAGGTCGACCAAACAGCCAACCACCATGTCCTCCTGGCTGAAGCGGGTCTGCTGATTGCTGACCAGGTCTCCTCCCCACACCATGTAACAGTTACTATGCTTCATACTGCAGACAGCACAAAACTGCATTGTTAAAACTCATCTCAATTCATCTTTCTTATATTTATATGGCAGATGAAACACAGTTGATCCAAAGTGCTTTAAAGCACATAGACGAGCGAGAAGTTCTGAAGGTTTAAACATTGTGAAAGAAAGGATTGGATGTCTTTTTATTATTTAACTTATTTACCATTGAGTTGTTATTTACCAGTAAAAAGAGACATTGTGGATAATGTGGCATAAAGGAAACATATGAATAGGGAAAAGAATAGGACCATGTATTTAATCTTGAGGGACACCACAGGATATATATATATATATATATATATCATTTCTTACTGCTGTTTGTTCTTCAACATATTACTTGGATTAAACCAAGATTGACTAAATAATAAATTATCTTAATAAAAAGTAAATTATAATGATATTAAATATTAAGTGAATGATTCAAAAATAAATAAGATAATTAAAATGTAGGAAAGACTAACCTGTCATGTATGTTGCCTTTGTCATCTCCCACAGTGACAGTGACACTGCGCACTTTGGAGAGGTCAAAGGTTGGATCATACTGGTGGTAGTCAGGAGTGACCCAGCCAACCCACACACCAGAAGGCTCCTGCCCAGCAAAGATCCTCACAGAATAGTAATACTGAAAATAGAAAAGTAAAACAAAGAAGACACAAGGACATCTGAGTGAGACATCTAGGAGCAGTAACACTGGATTATCTAAAGGTACAATAATATTAATAAACCCCAAAGAGCAGGCTCAGCAAATCCTGCCAGCCTGATCCATGGACCTTGAACAAACTGGAGGGATCATTTTGAAATGTGCTTTAAATCTTGCATTAGCAGAAAGTAATGTTCAGCTCACAGTGGTGGTATTCAGGATGATCTCAGGGTCATCTCTGTCATCCGGGACCACATCTTCCACCAAACGTGGCACCGTCGGAGGGGCAGGAGGAGGAGAGAGAGGTGTCATGGCTGCCTTCTTGGCCATGGAGAAGAATCTAATGTGCACAGATGATAACATATATTTGGGGTTTATTGTTTTACACTTGGAGGATGAATGACTTCTTTACTTCTCTGCAGGCTTGTTCCTCCAACTTTCCCTTACTTACCCTTTTTTCTTTCCCTTTTCGGACATTGTGTCCTTCTCATTTTCCATAGAGATCTCCTTAGACACAGACGGCTCCTTCTTTTCCTCCTCCTGCTCCTTACGGCTGGCAGACTTTTTCAGAACTTCAAACTCTGAGTCGGGCTCCACCACTACCACTTCCTCCTCGGGTATGGTGAGGGCACGGGTGAGAGGGGTGGTGCCTGCCGTGATCTTGAAGGTCTCGTGGAACTGGATGGGCATGCTGAGTCTGAGGAACAGCATATCGGTGTTGGCGTTCTGCGAGCCAAAGGTCTTATGGGTCAGCTTCAGACAGGGGGCGCTGTCCACAGTCCCGTCCACACGGGAGACCTGGGAGACAATGTGTTTAAAGATAAATAGATGATCTAGTTTTTAAGGTCTAGCTTCATGAAATTACACAAAAACGTGTCAGAACGTAATTACCTCAATATGATTGTGGTCTGTGGGTACAGGCACAAACTGGGGCAAACTTTTACTGAACCACATGGTTATGTCTCGCTTCATATTGATGGCAAAAGGTTCAAATCCTTCCTGCAGGCCACAGATGGCAAAGAAGCGCAGGCTGCTGACATTCTGACCAAGATTAATCCTTCCAACCTGAGACAGGCCCAGGGTGCACACTGGGATAAAACCTGAGGGGTGAAACCACACCAAAGTAATTCATCAAAGTATTTTCTAATTCCTGCAAAGTTATTCCAGTATTTTATACAAATTGAAGTAAGGATTTCTGCCAAACAAGTTTTACGTTAACAGGTGTAGTTATAAATAGTTTGGTGACCATTAACTCTTACCTTCCCCAATTTCAATGTCTTTGAAAGCCATGTCCGAGCCAGAGTCACTGATCAACATTTCTCCGTTGAGTGTGAACATGATGTTCATCTCAACCAGGTCAATCATACAACCAACTACATCACCAGACTGCCACTGGCGACCGAAGGGTTCATTGCCAATATGCCATCTTTGAGCCTAGGAAGGGTGACATTAATAAATTATATTATATAAATATATTATATTAAAATACAATTTATCACAGCTCATTGCCATGTCATTTTGACATGATAACACTGAGTCTAAACTTGATTAAACAGGACTGACGCTGATGTAACTAAAGTGAAACTAAAGGTGGGGACTGACCTTGTTGCCATTAAAGACGTATGCTAGTTCATCTGCTCCGAGCTCGGTGTCAGAGCGGACATTAGGACGCGCCCAGCCCACTCTCATCTCCCCCGTGGTTACTGCCTCAAACTCAAAGTACCACTTCCCTTGGGTGATAGCGTACGACTTCTCTGCCCTGAAGATTCGTACCTTGTCCCCGCGGATATTCTCAAAGCCATGGCCACCTGCAGGGAAAGAGGGAAACAATGACAGATGAGTTTAAGAAGGATGGAGATACTGAAGATGTCCTGGGTGGGACACAAGACTTCTGAAGTTGTAGGATATTCTACATTCAATTAACACATTTTATCATGAGGTAAAATGACTTACTGCTCTCCTGATCTGGAGGCTCAATGTTGTAGCCATAGCCAATGAGGGTGCGGACAGCGTTGTTAACACTGTCTCGGTTGGTTTTCTTAGTTCTCTCGTCCAGCAGGTTGTAAGGTACCAGACGAGGGTTTCGCTTATTTAAGATGTCCTAAGAAGCATAACAGAATAAAGCTCAATATGGTCTTAAGGTACATCATTTGGTTAATTTAAATGAATTTAACTCACCACACTATTCCCAACACAAACAAATTCAAATAAAGGATTAATTAAGGACTGAAAAAGGAAATAGTTACCTGCACAATACTGTAGGTCCATCCTTGCCGCACCCGGTCTCTTGCCCAAACATTATGCCCATTTTCTGCCAGTTTTTCTACAAGCTGGTTCTGGTTTGGCGTCAGTTTGACATGGTTGAGATCGAGAGGGGCAGGCTTGTATCCGTTGGTCATCACATAGCTGGAGGACAGACAAGTTCATATTCAGATCACATAAAAGATCATGTAGAAAGATAGTTTAATATCTTTGTTGCTTTACGTCTTGGGCAGCTTGATCTTCTTGAGATTCTCCTCTGCTTTCTCGTCACCCATGCCCACGTGGCAACCCAGTGCCAGGAGAGTCCTGTGGAATAACAAGGACAACAGGCATCAACAATCAACACGGACATTTCTCCTCTAAACCCTCCCATCTCAAACTGAAACCTCCACAGAACCTCAATTAGAAACTCACTTGAGAGTCTCGCCAGACATCTGCAGGTTGTAGTTCCTCTCTGGTTCAGGGAGACTCTGGAAGTCCACCAGACAAGGGTGGAGTTTCTTGTTGTCATCCCTGAACTGTGGAGGAAGATGACTGTGTGTTACTCACTATATAAAAAAATCACCAATACATTTATAACAGACCATATCCTATATGCACACTTCTGTCATCAAGATTTATTGCAGCCTAAAAGCAGGCGAGTTTATGTGTGTTTAGCCTCCACTACATCTCTGCATTTTCACCAGTCACATACTGGGCCCCTAAATAAAACAATGGACCACAACGGAGCATTGTGAAATATTACTCTAACATTACTCAAAGCTCCGAATCATCTAAATCTGAGATTGTTAAATCAATATTCCCAAACTGTTGCGTCTGTATTGCAGTGCTGACTCAGTACTCACAGTCCCATAGGTCCAGCCCTGCTCAATACGGGTGACAGCCCACAGCTCGTGAATATTCTCTGCCAGCTTCTCGCGGATACGCTCCAAGTGGGGAGGCAACACAATCTATTCAGCGAAGGAAAGTCGAAAGAAACTAATACAGCAGATACTTCAACAACATGAGCAAAGACTTTTTGTTTTGTTTTGGGGCTTTTACCTGAACGGTGTCCACAGGGCAGGGGGTGAACGAGGTGTGGGTGAGGGACAGGGTGGGACCCAGCAGGTTGCGCACGCCGTTGAAGTCGTGCTTGTACTCCTTGATGGGTTCAATACGCATCCTGTCTCGAGGCAGCAGAGCCTCGTAGCACGGGGCATAGCCAGGCGGAGGCATGAACTTGAAGTCTCCATGACGACCACCAAGGAGGAACCGAGCCCTGAGGTGACAGGAACAGAGTCAGTCCTAGTCTTTATCTATCTGACAGAGAGATCTTTATATACTTAAGTCGTTTATAAGACTCACAATAAAGAAAACATTGATTAATTTCTGTGGCAATTGCTGTGCCTGCGTTTCCCTCCCTGTTCTCGTCAGCCAATACACCATTAGCCCCATCGCAGCTCTGTGAGGGATCATTACACACAGCAGCTGTTAAATCTCTTTTGGGGGACCAGACACTGGAGGCTTTAGATGGATTATTTGGGAGATAATTATTTGGGATAACTTGAGAGATCATTTGAAATATTCAGCCAGTTTTAATAATTGTGTTGATGATTGTGTATGTTGGTATTAAATCACATATTTAGTTTTTTTTTAATATATTTTGAAAGCTGACAACCTCTTACAAAACTGTTAAATCAGCATCTGTGCATACACAACTGATCTGCATTAATATCTGTAACATTAAATGTAGTCGTGCTGGTTAAATAATGATAATTAATAACTAACATGCAAAATAAAAAAATTGAATCTACAGAAAATGTGAAAAGAAATTGCATTTATTTTGAATTTGTACTTACTTAACTCCAGCAGAGAAGCTGATAACAGGGAAGAAGAGGCCGTCCACATTGAAATTTTCAAACATGCCCTGAACTGGGTGGCCGTTAATACGGAAGGAGATACTGGGCACGCTCAGATCCAGACAGCAGCTGACGACATCATCTGCAGCCAGGGTGTGTGCGCTGGGCGAAGCCACCTGGCGGGGTACAGTACCTGAACGGCAGAGCAGAGAGTGAGGATGTCACTCAACAAGACATACAGAATCATGGAAACTAGTACAGCAAAGAAGCTAGCAGAGTCATCTTACCTGACCATAGATGCAGCCCATCAAAGCCATAGGAGTAGAGGTCATCTCCCACACCGTTGCCTCCCCAGCCTTCTCCTCCTCCAGGGTAGGGGCTGTAGCCCTCGGTCATGGCCCAGCCCACACGGAGGTGGGTAGCATGTGCCGTCACAAAGGGTTCCACATAGTCTACCATCATCTCAAAGTACCACTTCTTAAACTGCGTGGACCCCTCACATGTACCCAGGAAGATGTTGGGTCTTACACTGAGCGCAGAGGAGAAGAGAAATCAACATAAACCTTGTGGGAGAACAGGTGTCTGACAGAGTGGGTGATGACTTACAAGGCAAATACGAGTAAAAAAACAGGAAAGACCATGACAACTATCAATCTGTACCTTTTGTATTGTACAACAACTTAACAGCACTTCAAGTACCTGGTGGCATAGTTCACAATGTTGGTCTGCAGCAAGAGGTCGCGACCCGGGAGCAGGTTTTCAGTGATGAGGTTCTGGTTGGACCTCACAGCTACACCATTACACACACAAAGAGAGCGCAAGACATCCAGGACCTAAAGGCAGACATTACTCTCACCTCTATGTTTAAATGTGGCAGAGCAGACATTTCACATTTGCATTCACTGTTTACAATTGCTGATGGAATTACAACAACAAGAAGGGATTTATGAGCCAAATACGATTTCAGGATGTTCCCAAATCACCACCTTCAAAAGTGTCTAGTAAAGTAGGCAAACATGCCCCACCATGTTCCTGGGAGTGAGAAAAGACAAACCTTGTGGTTCCTTCCATGCTTGTCCAGGAGAGAGATGATGGATTTAATGTGGTTCTCCTGGATGATGTTCAGAACCTCAGGACTTTCAATTAGCACACAGTACAGCACCTCAAGAATACCTAAATGTATAGAGAGGAGGGATATGACAAATCCTTAGCATTTAAAAAAATAAAAAATAAATAATAAACTAAAAACATAATACAGTAATACAGCCAGTAAATTGAGACATGTCATTAATGATAATGATAATAAGGTTCAAAAGAAATAAAATGGCTTAAAAACACTAATATACCAAATATTCAAATCATGTTTGGTCTCAGCCACATTAGGTGACCTCATGATCATCTCTGTTTAAAGGTTTAAACTGTATCTAATAACTACAGTAGGTCCAGCCAATTAGCCAATTATCAAGATCAACTCTAATTTGCAGGGTGCATCAGTGAATAAGTGAGGCACATCTGATACCTGAAGAGGCCTCCAGACGGTCCAGCTTGCTGACCAGCCAGTCCAGGTTGTCACAGAACAACGCGCAATTAGAGCGGTTCCCCCTGATTAGAGAAGCTGTTCGGTGGAGACACAGAGAGTGAAACGATGTTACTTTATTCAGTGCGCACAGCATTTAATATACACTTTGTGTTTTCAGAGTTCATAGGGATCTTTCTACCCAGCAGCTCATAAAGGAGGTTGACAATCTCCTTCCAGGACTCTGCAGCTTCTTCCCCGGCAAATTCAGAAAAGTGGGCAGCAGTGTTGTAGACGTTAAGGCGGTCGATGCACTCCAGCACGATGGTGATCATTCCCTGAGAACGACAACAGAAACACATCATTGTTATGTTGTTTTATGTGTTTTGTTGCTGTTGGTTAGAATTAGGTTTATATTAAGGTTAATTAAAAGTGTTCTTGTGATGGTTCACAGTTAAATGCTTGGCATTATGTCAATTAGGGTCCTAACAAATTTAACAATAAAAGTGTGTGTGTGTGTGTGTGTGTGTGTGTGTGTGTGTGTGTGTGTGTGTGTGTGTGTGTGTGTGTGTACAACAACATGCTGATACAAGCAGCTCGTGGGCACTCACCTTCCATCTCAGTGCAAGAATGAAAGAAGCAGTTAGTTTTAAGGTTAAGCCTTAGGACTTGGTTAGAGGTAGAGTTCAAGTAGAGTAAAGTTAAGGTTTGGGTTTAGGTGTGTAGTTTAGGGCACTTATGGTAGAAATTATGATAAACCTCCAGGGAATAAATGTAATACAATGTCCTCAAAAGTGCTAAAAGCCAAGTATACGTGAATGTTTTGTATGTGTGGGATGCTACAGGAGAAAAATAAATTAGCAAATGTATTTTAGTGATAGAAACACAGAGTAAAAACGAATCGATATGGAGAGCCGGAGGGTGTGTGAGGCTGTGCAGGCAGCATGCAGATTACCTCCTCTTGGAAGAGGTTCTGTCGGTTGCGGAGGGAGCGAAGTTTGGTCTGCTTCTCCTCGTGCTCCAGTTCTTCCTCAGGTGGACGAAAGTAGAAGATGAGATCCTGAAGAGAGAGGATGACCCCCTCCAGAGGAAGCGGCACAGCCACTGGTGACTTGTTCTTCCCACTCAGAGAGTCCAAACCCCTGGAGATGCACAATGAAGTAGTAGTAAAACAAAACGTTATGAATATTATTGCATCATGTCACAAAGACTAATTGTCTACTCGTCCCCCTACATTTGAACATGTATATACTTACTTGATGAACTGCCTGAAGAGGCCCACAGTGCTGTAAATCATTCTGGCAGCCTGAGACTCTTCAGATTGGGAGCGCGACACAGTTAGAGCATCATCCATATGACCCTCCTGGTGCAGAATGACCTGTGGACACCAACAACATAATTACATTACAGATGATCTCACACAGATTTCTCAGTCCTTCTCCTACAAGGTCTGTGTCTGGTGTCATGAAACAGCTATATTAACTATATTACATTACACAGTGATAAGTATATTTATATTTTCCTTACTGGGAAAACAAGGTTTAAGAAGCTCTGCTCTATTTCAATACATTGTATTTATCATTAAGAACAAAGCATCCAAGCAATCTCAATGACAAATAAGTCATATTATTGTCATAAGTCAGTTTTGATCTTATATTGATCGTAAGGGTCGGTCCTAACCTTTCTCTTCATCATTCCCAAACGAGCAGCTTTGGCATCCAGGGCGGCATATGTGAGCCACAGACCTGTGGACACATGCTGGACGAAGCACATGGACTCTCCGTACTTTATCTCTGGAATGCCCATCCCCTCAACATCACGCTTCTGAGCCACATCCACCTTCTCCTGCTCAGAGGAACCAGGAGGAAAGAAGGAGTGGGAGAAAACCACAGAGAGGTCAATGAGAGAAGAAATTATAGCATAAGAGTCCAGAGAAACTCCGAATGCTAATTCTAACCTTTGAAACACGGAAGCAGAAAGCAGACAGTTTGGTGTTGGCCCTCTCTGGGTCGACCACCAACAGACCCTTCTCCTCATCCAGACACAGATACCGGCCTGTGGTGATGTGGCGAATACGGAAAGACTGCCCCCACTTCATGTGGCTGCCGCTCCAGCTGCAAGCAGAAAGCAAAAAGCCATTATATTATAATCATTATTCTCTTGTGTTAGTTTCTTATTTTTGCACTAAATAATACTAGATAAAGGCAAAGAATACAAAAAAATATTCTACACTTATCACTCACAAAAAGAAAGAAAAACTGTCAACAAGAATATCTGGCACAAATAAATTAATTCAATAAAAGGAAAAGCCTCGAGGGGACAATCACCTGATTCTGAGAGGCTCCAGCCTCCACAGGGATCGAGCCTGACTGCACACAGCACCGCCTTCATAGTGAGCCATCCTGTAGCAGAGTCAGGGCAGAGACACATACGATCATGTGGTATCAGATTATGAGGATATGTTGCTGACTCAGAACAGCTCTGCTCCTCCTCTTCCCTCTCACCTGCGCTTTTCCTCTCCTTCCTCTGGGGTAGCGATGGCCAGACACTCGTCCATGTGGCCGTGGAACAGCCTGAGAACGTGACCTCCTGTCAGATACCCTGAGAGGACCAATACACACCACAGTGAGTGTGAATGTTGTGTGGGCATGTATGTATGAATCTGTAAATGTCTCTGTATGTTCACTACATGTTAAGTCTACACTAAATGATTCCCAATGCCAATGCCCTGAATTCCAAAATGTTCTCCACGCTCACAGTTGATATTTTAAAATACAAATGTGTAGATCATCTGCATATATCTATGTGTGCATGTGTTTGAAAGATCTCCAGGGCTGCACAGCCATGGAGGCTTTTGAGCAAAATAGATTGATTTTTGTTGTCCCCAAAACATTGTGGTAGGTTGTTTCCACAGAGTGTGCATTGTGTCTGCCTCCTGTGTTTTCGTGTGGGAAAGTACCCTCAGCTAGTTCACATCCTGAACTTATCGGGTTCATGTTCCACAGAGTCTGCATGAAGGAGGCATCCACCATCAGATCTCCACTGGCATAGGACAGGTGCTGAGGACAGAGGACAAGAAGAAGGGGGGGACAGGTTGAGTTCAGCCAGTTCAGTTCTCCATTGTGTAACAGGAGTATGAGGAGTCTTACCAGGTATCTCTCAGAGGACACACTGACGAGGATGAGGTCGTCACCCACCCTGACCTTTTCACCTTCTGACCTTTGCTTGGAGGCTGGATGAATGGTCCACCAACATGCCTCACCTGCAAGAAGAACAAACAGCTTCCTCATGCAGAGCGACAATAAACTAGACTCCTGTGTGTTCACTTACAACATACATTCCTCCCAGAACCCATTACCACTACAAAGTGAAAGAAATGTACTGCAACAGGAGACTGTTTATGTCAATAGCACGAGAACTCGATTTAACACCACCATTAAAAGGACAATGAGCTGTAGTAATCAGCTGAATGCAGGCTTAAAAAGGATTTACCGGTGGAATCTTCTTGTAAGCCCACATCAAAGGCCAGCTTGTCCGTGAGTGACCGAGAGGTAGTCAAGCAGCTCAGGTACTGCGGGAGAAAGTTTTTATTCAGGACATCACCGGCTCTTTGTAGACATGTATGTAGACAGAAATGTGGCAGTTCAATTACAGTTTATTCTCTTCTTCAAACCAACTTTGGATGCAGTCTTACCATGGCTGAGTGGTAGTGTCTCAGGAGGATGGCATGACCGTACAGTAAGGTACGATGACCTCCACCTTGGGACGACTGGAGGAGAAGAAGAAATATTAGAGAAATATTAAAACACAAACCGACTTTACACTTGAAATAATCCTTGACCAGACAGGGAGGAAAACAAAGACATACTGGACCACAACAAATCATAACCTCCACTGACACTTGTTTCTTTGTTGAAATGTAGCACTGTGTGTTGATTTTAACACTGCTGTCTGTTAATATTACTAGTTGTGTTGCAAACGATTTGTAGACTGTTGACTCCAGATTTATCCTTTGGGGACCAATAAAAACATAAATACTCTCATTTCATTTTAGAGACGGCGATTCAGGAAAGAAAACGCGACGGAAAAGACAGATGAGCAAAGTGAATGTAAACAATTTACAGGTTGATCCCTGAAAAGAATACTTTAGTGAGTCATTTGTGGATAAAGATTAATAAGCAACATTAATAAACAGCTCACCAACATTGAACAATTACCTTTGCCCAAAACAAATACTGTACAGGAGGTTTTGGGTCAATTTTTATTCAACTACAAGAAAATAGCAAGAACCATGTCAGTAACAAAGCAGTGTAGAGATACTGCTGAAACTGGGACGATCCTGTTCTATAAATCCACATGTTCACATTAGGTATCACAATGATGAAGGATGAAGTCTGACACAAAACAAACTGAAAACTTTGAATCCAGTCACCACAGATCATCATGTCACACAAAGGCAAACGTAACATTAATCCATCCTACCTTTTCTCAACATCCAGCAAGGATGCAACAAGAAAACACAATTACTGCAACAGTTACAGACAGATTAGCCAATACAACCATTTAGTCCAGCCAACAGGAAGATAATGCTCAACCTCTCTGTAGGGTTAAGCACCAATAATCCACTAGGATGAGATGGTATGTCAAGTGGTAGCACAATATATTGTCCGCATTAGCACTAGGCTTGGTTACAGCAGGTGGTTGCTGGTGTGTGATTTCCCCAAGTGTGTGTGTGGGCTTGTATTGCTGTCGTTGTGTGGACAAACTTCAGTTTTTAACCATCATAGTGAGGACATTTCTGCGTTGCGAGGACATTTTAGGATTACAGTAAGGGTTGGGGTTACACATTAAGATGTAATGGTTAAGGTTTGGGGCCTGGGAATGCATTATCTCAATGAGGGTCCTCACAAGTATAGAAAGATGCTTGCCCAGTGCTGTGGGGGTGTCCGGTATCCCCATCCACTCCTTAACAGAGGTGGGTGGGACCCTCCGCTGGGCTGCATGCCATGCTATTCTCATCCTCCTGCTCACCATTAGAAAGTCCTGTTTGGCCAGAAACTACTCAAACTAGCCACAAAAATGCAACTAATGAAATGCTGCACATAGAGAGTCTCTCTTAAAGCTAGCTTGAGTTTCATTAGCCTCAGCCAGCCAAGTTATGCATCTCTTTTATAAAAGCTGAAACGTCTCCAGTATTGGACGTGCTAGCTCACACTTTGATAGCATTCCTATTAATTTAGATTCATACATTTCATGTAAATGTTAACAGAATATTTGTTATTACATCTTTGTTTTAACAACAAAGTCCTTACATTTTCATTTTAATCAAATTAAACAAAGTTAGCTGGAGCACAAACACATTACCATGCTTTTCAAGCAATTAAAGAAACTAACTATTGGAAAATAGCTACTTTTAGCTTAGAAGTGGGTTAGGACTTTAGCTCTCTACATCCTGGGTTTACAGGCACTGATCACCAAACAGGGGGTTCTCGATCTGAATTATAATATTTCATTAATAGGTGATATTAAATACTTTAGTAAATTATACTTTGACTTAACTTGCTTCAGATACTTTTTCAGTTTGTAATTTCCAATATATCCAGTGCCTGTTGACAACCCCAGAGGATGGGCATCAACTTTCTGTATTAAACTATAGTCGTAACATAATAAACTATAAACTTTTAGAAATGTGAGTTACACTAAAAACACAATACACCCTGTGGTCGCCTCACATTCTGTGTAATCTTTGTATTTCTCCCGATATGATTGTTGAATGTTGATTCAGAGGGACTTACATAAAAACCTAGATTGCTACAGCAGATGGCTGCAAATATATCAGAAGGATGTAATATCACCTATCTTTGACGGGCTATCCACTGGAAAAGAAAACTACGGCACCACAAAACCCAGATAGATGCGGGGCCAGTTTTGGAAGCAGTATGAAAATGCATTCTGTACAAAAAGGGGAACAGAAATGTTCTTGACGTCATCAAAGACTAACAAAGAACAATGTGCTGAGACCAAAGGAACAACATCAAGCAAAGTACGGTAATATATTGACAACATAAGGATCAATGTGCCGGGGATACTTCTGCATGAAATGCAAATGAGTTATGCATTGTGACACCTAGGTCTAGGTCTGCTGTGCTATTAGTGTGTAGATAATTCAGTTTGTTAACAGATACAGGTTTTTAGAATAGAGATTTTACACTACAGCCTTCACACCAGCTTTTAAACTGCAGATTTCGCCAATCTTTGTCAAATGAAATGTTTCAATAAAGCTTCATTGTTTTAATCTCACCAGTAACTATGCAGTTTTTGCATCTCAGCATAAATAATTTCTCTAGAGACAATAAACGTGTTTACATGGACCCCATCAGTTACTGTATCTAAAAATGAATGACAGGTGTACAGAGCAATCACCACAGTGGGGTGAGGGCTAAACAGACACATGTGAATGATACAGAACTATTTCATTCAAAAGGACATCCAGTGGGCAACAGGACAGGAACGAGGACAGCTGCCAGGTTGGTTGAGACACACGTTACAGGAAAAAAAGACACGTTAACAGACATACCCATTTGTCCAAATCGACTGCCTGCTTGGCAGAGAGCAAGAAGGGAAGGGGAGGGGAGGGGTCGTCAGATAGCAAGCACAACAAAATCATAATAAAATAAACGCAGAGGGGAAAGTCCAGCTATGGTGCTGATATAGATTATGATCATGGTGTGCAGTATTGTTTCTGAGCCTAACAGGAGCTTTTCGCTTTAAGGGCACAGTCTGCCATCCATATGTAAACAAAAAACTATCCCCAATAAAAAAATTAAAATGTTACAAATGGAGAAAAAAGGACTGGAGTGGATATTAAAACCAAATCTCTGAATATGTGGACTAACATGTTGGTGCAGTCACAGAATTCAGTGCTGCTAGTAAATACAATCGTAAAAACAGGCATATTAAATGTCAATTATAATCAGTTGTGAAGCCCATAAAACCCTTATTTACAACCCCTAACTCTTGTATATGTAATATATAATAATAAAAATCAAATAAAAAATGTGTTACAAATGTGTTTAAAAGCTGGGGTAAGCAGATTAAAGGAGCCCACAGTCACATGAGACGATCAACAGCAAATGTGCAGTTTATACCAGAGAAAGATCCTGCACCTTTTTAGACAGATGTAGTGAAAACCAGCCTAAACATGTCTCCAAATAACTCCGAACCCGAGTGTATTTACATGTTATATCTTGTACAGAAAGATTTTACAATGAGGACAGGACTTCTGAGATGCAGCTGTTGTTTTCATGAAATAGGTCCAAAGTGAACGCTAGAACATGTTTTTAATACTGCACGAGATACAACGTGTAAAAGGGACATTTTTTACATGTTTTGAATGCACCTCTGATTGTTTTAGAGCTAAGCTAAAATAAACATCTCTGTTATATACGTTTCTGTATTTGCAGCATGTTTTGTTAAGGTCTCAATTCTCTCTCCATCTATTACTCATTTCTTTTTCCTGTTTTTGAGTCCTACCTCGGTCATCTCCACCCTGTTGGCCAACATCTCCTGCAGAGCGCGGACCGACAGGGACTGCTCCAGAATGAAGGTACATATGGCCAGGTCGGGCGGCACGTTCTGCAAACGCATACACAGCACAGCGTTAAAACGATACAAAACAAGGCTACAGACAGCACAGGGAAAACAAAAGGTTACCAGCATCTTACCTGAGCGTTGGACGTGGTCTCCAGGAAGCAGAGGCGGTTTCCGAAGCCCTCGCAGGACAGACATAGTTTAATCTGCTCCTTCAGGACGGTGGCAGTGCACTGCAAAACTACCTGGTCATCCTGCACCCAATACACAAATAAAAACACTTAGGGACACGGTATTTTATGCTCTCGCTGTTATTTGAGCTTTCAGCCACACACGTATTTCCCTTCGATCTGGTTGTAGCTGCTGGTTGTCCTTGCTATGCCTGCTTTTTCCTATTTTAGTTTGGTGCAGGCAATGTTGTGCACAATACTGACCTATTAGTGAACTATCATCATCTCTCTCAGCTAGATACTGAATACATTTTCTAACTTTTACTTACACACTGTACGGACATCAGTCAGCAAACTCCTGAAACTAACTTTAGTTATGTAATCCATCACGCTGGACGTTGTGCATTTATTTAAGTGATGACTTTTCACATCAATTTGAGCTGCACACCATACAGCAATAAAAGAACAGACATGATGCTGTGATGGATCTAAAGGACGTTTCAAGAGTCTGCTAATTGATTTTCATATTTTCATAGAAATAATCTGAAATTCAGAGTCACAGTAATACATAGCCTACACAATTCACAGTTAAGAAGCAAAAAGAGGTCAAACCACTGACATGGTCGTTGAAATGGCCAGTTGAAAGGACTACAAACAGCTCCGGCACAATAGATACACACAACTCATTCCCACCAGCAGAATGTTAACAGACAGTAATTTGTTGCTCCTCGTCAGTGCCTGAACCCTCCGGAGACTGGTGTAAATACAGCGATAAACACCACCCCCCCTGTGAAACCCACACCTGACACTCAACATTCCCAGCTGTTCCTTCTACTCAGCCATTATGCGAGCAGTTTCATCACTTAACCTGACTAATATTCCTCTCTACACTTTTCTGCCCTCTTCTGGCAACTAAGGAATCATGTGTTCACCTGCTCGATGCCTCGTCCTGGTGACTCAGCACCACTGATAGGTCACGACTTAGTGTTCAGGAGAACGGACAGGCACTTTAAAGCAAGGCAGAGGGCAGCACAGGAGTTTGCATGTCAATGGCACGCAGCAGGAAAATGGAAAGTGATGCAGATCAGTGACCTCATAACATCTACTCCTCTCTTATACCCAGAGGCCTCTAGTGTTTCTTTGGCTGAAGAGTGTCCCCTCTTCCTTTGGCTGGGCTATCATCTATCTCTCCTCAGCCTTGAAATGTCTCCTCCGTCCTGTCCTCGCGTTCCCTGCTTTGCACTCTGGAAAGTGGAGCAATGTGCCCTCTGTCCTTCACTGCAGACATTTTATGCACCACGTGTTACTGAACCTGTACATGCACCATACAGGCAAGACTTTTTAGTAAAGTTAGTGAATCTCAGGGAGATCAAGTTTTGAGAATAGTAGCTATATGCACAAGAATGATGACGACCTGGATATTTGTTTATCAGGATTTAAACTACAACTGTTCTGTGTCCAGGCATCTCCACAGAGAAGTTGTAAGATCAAAAGCTCAGCTGAGCGGGGCTGAGCGAGGAGGGTAAAATGGGCTAACCTGGCGAATGTTTTGAGGACAGTGCACGCAGACTCAGACCGCAGTCCCCATTAAGGAGATAGGGCTCAGCCTGTGGGTGTCTAAAAGCAGACTGAAGAAACCGAGTGACTCACTGCGCCGAGACAAGACGTGCGATCGTATGACAACTGTAGACGATATATGCCCCAACGTTATAAAGCGGTGCTGGCCAGTGGCTTGCATGTATTTCTACAGTCTCACATGGCTGACTAACTCTGCTTCAGTCACTCTGCCTCTGTAGAGGACCCACAGAGCTACGGCCTCAAAATATTTAATTTCGTGTCTTTGTCTTTATCATTTTTTCATATATGTAAATCCTTTTGTAAACACGTTCTTGAAAATGCTATAAAAATAAGAAAAATAATTACGTGCATAATTTGGATTTTGATAGTGGGAACGTTTGTGAGAAGCCATAAATATAATTAAACAGGGTATTTTATGGGTCTGTGGACATCATGCAACAACCTTTCAATCTTCAAATCCACAGAAGTGATTCTAAACCTACCGAGTATTTTACAGACTCAACCAGTCAAGTATGATATTAAGCACAAGACAGAACACTGAGAAAGGTTTTCTGCCAAACTCTGCCAGCTTTTGGATCAGACAAACACTTCAGCTTCAGCCAGTATTTAGCAGCTCTTTGCTGGTACATGGTTGGATCTGTTATTCCTCCCTGAATGTTAGGGCACTGGGTTTATAATAGTAAACTGTAAAGTGCATCAGCAACTACAGAGCTGTGTCCTTTCAAGAGTTACACTGTGTGAATCATTTCCAATTTGACCACGTCACAGACTCTTGGGCTGAAGTCACCCTTGTATTAATAGAGGCAGCTTTCAGGATTTAAAGGATTTGCACCTGATGCTTTATTGTAAACCAACCACAACTCGTGATTATTTGTTCATCTCACTTGACCGTATCTGACAGCTAGGCAGTATTGAGTGAAAGCCAGGATGTGCTGGTTTTCACCCACCTGACCCACTGATCTTATACCTGGGAGTGGGCTTGAAACGCATTTGATGCCCCATCAACATGGTGGGTGTAAGGTTACAGCCAAACCATGTTTGGACTTGGCGGCTAAAGCATCTGGGCTATGTGGATGTCCGGGGTCAGAGGGAGTGGTAGAGACAATTGGATGTAAACTGACAGATACACAAACAAACACACCAGTGTTTGCAAATAGAGGTGTTTAATGCAACCGAGATTTACAGCCAGAGACGGAGACTGCGCCTGAAAGCAGACACCTTTGTATATTCTCCAGGGCCGTCTGATGATGCACATGTAGACAGAGGGTAGCCAGGGTTCCCCAGACAAGCAGGCACGCTGCCCGCACAAAACAGCAAGCAAACAAGCTAACAGATGCAAACTGGTGAGATATCCTCTCCTGCTCTGCTAACGTACGGCAGGACTGCATGGGCACAGAGGTGTTATTCTACAACAGTGAGCAAAGCTGACACAGTTCCTGCTGAGGGCAGATAATGTGTTCGATTGACAGTTTGGTGTGCTCTGTTTACGGAGGATTACAGAGAGATAGGATCAGTTTATCTGCTAACCTGTTGTGTGGGAACTTTCTACACCTTCTCCACTGATGCTATGACGGAAAATGAACACGAGCATCCAGCTACGTGCTGATCCACTTTTAACTGTAGCTGGGAGGTCTTCTCCACTAGCAGGTAATCAGCTGGTGCATCACTTGTTGACTGTTGAAGAATTAAATATGACATGCCAATGAATGCCTCAACTCCTGAACTGACACGTGTCCCAAATCCCTCTGAATAACATATCCGTTCTCCCTTTACAATCCAGATTTCTGCCTGCATGCTCAGGTCAGTGTGCTGATGCAGGCCAGCTCAGGACATTGATTATTTTTCTGCAGACATAAAAAGAGTGAGGGACAGCACATTGCACAGTATGTGGGTGGAGAAACAGTTCAATAAGGCAGAGGGGAGAGTTGTTGTGGGGTTTCCCCTCGAAAACTAGAAGAGACCATATACACTACCGTTCAAAAGTTTGGGGTCACATTGAAATGTCCTTATTTTTGAAGGAAAAGCACTGTACTTTTCAATGAAGATGACTTTAAACTAGTCTTAACTTTAAAGA